>APFE030658682.1:19779-138824 GCA_000404065.3 Pinus taeda
GCAAACCCTAGACCTAATGCCTAGTGACCAAATTTTGCTTGAAAACTCTTTGAAATGACAAAATTTGACCTTAACACTTCAAAATAACTTTGTAAGAGCATGTTTGATCACTGGAGGAAGGCTGTAAAGACTGATACTAACATAGCGTAAAGGGAAAAATATCAGAGACTAAAAGCCAACAGAACCTAAATAACAGGGATAGCAAACAACAGTTCAATAGCTATCTCTATCTTCTTGCATGAAGATATTTCCTTTTCCTAGATTAGTTCTCAATGAAGTTTGATATATTTTGTACATTCTTTTTGTATAAATACTTCATAATTCGAAGTATTGTGTGTGGATTACTATACATTTGTAGAATTATTTTGATCTTGAACCTTAGGGTTATTGTACCAATTTTCAAGTCAACAGACTGGAGAAAGTAATAAAAGCATTGCATAACAGGATTCATGAGATGAGCTATTTGTAGTGAAGTATCTTCTTTGTCTGATTTTGTCACTTTCTCATGTGTTTCATAATCTTAAATTTTATCCAAATTTTAATGAATCAACTGGAAATATCACCCAGAATTTGTTTAAGTACATTTTGTTTTGCACAGTTAGTCATTTATATGTTTTTCTCTGATATCTGGACTTGAGAACCCTTAATTTTTCTCCCATCTCGGTTGACCTCTTTCATTCTCTTCATAATCCGGCCTAAGGAACCCTTAATTGCTCCCTGGATCTGATTAAAGAACCACTTCACCATCCATCCTTTCACATCTGTAAGAACTCACCTATGTTGCCCTGTAGACACTGTCTTTTAAAAGCTTGATCCAGTCTTGTTTATCTCACATTTGACTCCATATCCCAATGATAAAAGCAACCCTCTTTTCATCTAAGTAAGTGATTCCACCACCAAAATTCAAATCAAAACCAAAGCACAATCATAACTAGCATAAAATCAAATAACTAAACAAAGTTCAATAAAAAAGAGAGAGCCCTCTCTGAGATTAGGAAGACTAGATCCTAATCTCCAAAGTAGGTTTGTGGATACCTCGGTGATTTCTTTGCTTAACCTTGGGAAATATCTAAGTGATAACATAATGAAAACCATACTAGGGAAGAGAAAATTTTCTTCAGAAAGATTATTTAATGACCAGATATGATCTATGACGGTGTACAGTGATCAAACACACAAAGGTTTAAATCATCCACCTGACGACTCCAGCTCCAAATCAATTTCACAATCAAGACTCCACTGGAGTAATGAACCTAAAAGAACAATATGGGAATATTAGGCTTCTAACTTGGATTTTTATCCAAGACATCATGTTCTTTCTCATCAAGAAGTTTTTTCAATGTATATTGTATTTTAGAGAAGAACTTAGATTATTTTTTTATTATTTTCCTTTGAAGATTCTAAATAAATATTCTCCTTACCCATTTGAGCAGATTTCTTCTAAATATTATGATGATCATTTTTCAATTGAGAAGCCTCAAACAATCAAGACTAATCTTACAATCCTTGTACATATTCCTGTACCTTATAAATTTCCTGATAGATATAAGCCCCTCATGTTACCTCCTATACTCCATGATTTCCTTGATAACTATTACAAATATCTCCCCAACTTTGATGGAGAGAATGGTATCACTACCTAAAAATAGATTCAAGGCTTTGAGAATTATCTGGACTTATTTGAGATTGATGAAGATGATGTTAAAATCAGACTTTTTGCTCTTTCTTTGAAAAGTAGAGTAAAGAGTTGGTTCAAGAACCTACCTATTGCAAGCATCTCAAATTTCTAGCAATTTTTCAAAAATTTCCTTGATAGATGGATAATCAAAGTCAATATTTTTTTGATCATAGAAGAATATAATTAGTTGAAAAGACAGCCAAATGAAACAATACAACAATTTTATGACAGCTTTAATCAAATCTATTATTCAATGCCATCAAATATAAGACCTCCTCTTGATTCAGCACTCTTGCATTATCCAAAAGCATTTGATCCAGAAATAGAATTTCAGCTAAGAGAAAGAAACCCAACAACTCTTGAACAGATGTAGAACATTGCAGTAGATGTAGAAGTTAATTTCCAAATTAAAAGAGAAAAGTTGATAGCAAAAGTAGAGAAGTACAACATTGCAGAGGTAAAACTCAACATTTTGGTAAGAAAAATAGAGGAAAGGATACAGAAGATCACCATGCAAGATAAAAATTTTGTGCAAGATCACCATGACCTATTTATTTTAAAAAAATAAGAGGTTGATAGACATGAACAAATTCTTGCTAATTCCAACTATCATACATCAAAAAATGGATTTATAGATTAATATGTGGAAGAGGAATCTACTGATTTGGTGTGTATGTTTGATGACATTCCCTATTTTAATTATTTTCCTAAGTATGATCAATATGATGATAATTATGTTCTTCAAACTCAAGCTAGCTTTACAGAGCAATCAAAAACTAGTTTGGAGGATGAGGAAATCAGTTTCAGCAAATTAAATACACTAATCATCCTATACATATCAGATTTGAAAGTGAGGAAGAAAGTGTAGGAAATTTGGAAATAAGTGAAGGTTCTCTACCTCTTTGTTTAGCTTCATTTCAATTCATCAGAGAAAACTTTACAGCTATCAAAAATCAACAATCTTTAGGTATTGATATTGACAACAAAGAAGACAATGAAAATCTTAATCAGGATTATGCAGTTTCACAATTACAGTTATCAAATTTCATTCAAACACCTGATAAAATAATAAGTGAAAGTTCTATACCACTATGTTTTGAATCATTTCAGTTTTTAAAGGAAATGTGGTATAAAATCTCTAAAGAAAAGGGTGAGCAGCTTGTAGAAATCTATGAAGTTCCATTCAAACCTAAGAACAATAAGTTGTAACAATCCTTCCAAGTTTTTTATGATCCAATAGTTGATATGTTGGATAATGAATGCAATCAGAATTTTCCTTCATTAACTAACTATGAGAATCAGGATCAAGATGATAAAGGTTTTATCAGTCAAACATTTCAACCAGCAGAAATATCATCACAAAGCTTGTCTGAAAATCTGCAAGGGAATAAACATAAAAATGACATTTCAAATTCATGGCATGGAGGCCATCCAGAACAATTGTACAGTTTCTTAAATTAGTTGAACAATATTGTATATATTTTGGAAGATCCTTTTGCACAATTTTTAGAGTCAAAAAAGGAAATCAAGTATTTCCTTATCTTCTCATTTGTTAACAAGGTTATATTGGGCTGCAGAACTTTAATTTTAATCACAAACAAGCACAAGTAGCAAAATCCACCAATTTATATGATGCTTGAATGGTTGCATTGGTTGTTTCATTTTACATAACGAACAATTGGACAATTGATTAGAGTAAGTAGGTAGGATTTTAGTTTGAATAAATTCAGTTTGCAATAGAAAGTTTATTTCAGTTATCAGTTTTCAGCAAGGATTGAAGTAATTCATTAATATTTAAGACCAAGAAGAAGGCCTTGAGGTCTTGATGATCTAATAGTTTGGTTTGAGGTTAGCAGTACCTTTTTTCTGTTTCATATTAGATTTCAGTTTGTAGAAAAGGTTGTGATTTCAGTTCAAGATTTTCAGTCGCAGAGATTATATAACAAAACAGGTGCAGGCTTGGGATTGGCCCAATGGATCAAGCCACTGGTCGATAGTGCTCTTGACATTTCACAAGGAAATGTCATCCCCAAGTGGAGCCATTGTTAGGTTCCTATAATAATAGGGATTATAATTTTGAATTGATTGTGTTAATTCTTGTAATATTGTACATACCTTTGTTTTTTTGCAAATGTTTTCCATATTAAAGATTAAAAAATGTAAAGAGGGTACGTCCTAAAAGAATAATCAAAGGACAAAAAGAATAAGAAAATATCAAAAAGTCAAAAAATATAAACCCCAAACAAAAACAGACCATGAAAGTGTGCAAATTCAAGTGCCACTACTTTTTACTTCATTGTGCAAATTAATGGTTGTGTGCAGCTTATCATAAATGCCACAACCCACGATAGTCAAATAGCTTAATCTTGACTAGTTCATGCTTTAAATTTCATGTTCATAGATAGAGAATAAAGAGCTAGCCAAACTGTTTAATATTGGCAACTCAGTAGTTAGGTAGAGATAAAAATGTGCTCATAAGCTTAATCTGAGCCATTGGAACATATAAGGTTAGAATTAGATAGTTTACTTTTCAAAAGAAAAAGGAAAGAAAGGGTCTACTAGCTTAAATGCAGCCAATAAAGTGAAGAAAAAATGTTAGGGTAAGTAAAGGGTAGGTACAAGAAAGTTTACAGAAGTACAAAGTTGATTGAAGCATAAGCACATTTATCATGCTTAATCCTATGTTTCAGTGTGAACAAGGAGTTATGAAAGTGAAAGGATGTTCACAAGTTGATTTGGTTAACTTCCCCTCATTTCATTTAACCCCCCATTACTTATTTACTAATTTCCCCCATTATCCATTCATTTCTTATGAAAACGATACCCTTTCCCTTCATTTTAACCCTTACCCCTTGGTTTCACACATTTTCCTAGCAAATTACCCTCCAAAGGTCATTTCCTAACCCAAAACCCCTTTTCCCTAGTGTGAAACCCATTCCCCTTAAAATACCCTTTCCCCTCATTTTAACCTTGTTTCATTAATTTCAACCCTTTTCCCTAGACATTTCCCTTTAAAAATCATCCCCCTCTTATTAATTTCCTTTTTCCCCTGTAAACCCACTAAAACCCCCCTTATCCTAAGTTTTGTTTCCCCCTCCGCATTAATTAAATAACTCAACCTTATACCATATTTCGCCTAAAAAACCCATAAAACCCCTTTATTCTCGATTTATGTTTCCTCATCCCAATATTAATTTTATATTAGAAACTCACTGTATTTTTACAATCCTGACCATATACTAATATTAACATTTAACTTTAATTATTTAATTCCCTTTGTACATATATCCCATATTAAAATAACTCCCACATATATATCCCATAACCCATATAAAACTCGCATTAAACTATATTAATATATATCCCAACCATGGTCCCACTCCATTAACCCACTTAAATTTAACCCTGGTTTATTCATAAATTAGTTACAAATCAGTTGTAATTTACCCTCGAGCCCCGCAAATATCTGCCCAATTTCTATCCGTGCAGCTTCACTGCACGGTAGCCATTACATTTTTCACCCCCAGATCTGACAGCGCACATCCATATCGTGCAGAATTCCTTTCCATTCTTTACCAGCATGAGAGCACGCGAGATTCACGGTTTTGCCTAGGCCCCTTTTGGTTATGTGGCAGCTTTGCGTTAACTCGCGTGCTCACGGGGAAAAACTGCCTGACTGCCAAAAGCGGTGCGATGGCCCCCAAAACCACCTCCCCACCAAAAGCCGAAACTGCCCAATGTTCACTTATAATTTCCGCGCCCAAAAGTTAAGCATTACCCGTTTAAAAGCCAAAGATGATCATTTTCACTCTTTGATGAAATATGGCAACAAGAATATTCCAATTTAATTTGTCCTTGAATTAAATTATGAATTAAAATCGAATTTAGCCTTAACAGCTAGTTGGAAATAATTAATTACTTAATTTTAAATTAATTAGTTGGAGAAATTCAAGTTAGAAGTCTTTCTGAAGTCATGTAAGAGTTATCCCTTAAATTAAGGAGATAAGATTGAGTTATATTTGAGTTGTAATTAGTTAAATTAGTTTATTGAGTTAAGTCCAGTTAAATTAGTTCCAAACTATTTGAGGAACTAATAGTGAGTTAACATTCAGTTGATGCATTAATGCACTCAACTAGTGTTACTCCAGTTATTTGAAGATTCCCTCATCAGAAACTCATGCATGTCTATTCTAAGAAAGACCCAGTTGAGATTAATGTTCAAGGACATTATACTATCAATTGCATGTGTTTTCTCATGGAGATAATTCATGCATGCAGTCAAGGATTCATCCTTGAGGATTGCACAATTTTGAAGGCTTATTTTTCCACTTGGTAATAGGCTAATCATCCACAAGGAACAATGCAAGGAAATAAGAGCTTGGAGGGTAGAGAGGAAGGTTGGAGAGAATCCAAGATTGCCTGTGAACATTTGTGAGGATTGTACTAAAAGTTGGCTAGCTATGAGAGAAGGCTTTGTATAATTCGTACGTATTTCCACCATGTATGATAACACAATAGTGTGGGGTTTTTATCTGAGACTTTCCCCAAAGTATTTTCATGTGCATTGTGCCATTGATTCTTCTTCTTCTGGTTATATTATTCAGCTCGATCTTTAAGCTTCTGCAAATTGATAATAGAAATAGGTTATAGTATTCTTCTTTGATTTATATTGCAATATCGGGTTAACCTATCACATATTTTCTACATGGCATCAGAGCTGTGAACAGTATACTGAGAAGAGAATTCAAAGTTTGAAGTTCAGGGTTGCAGGTGCAAATCAAATTCATATCATACTTCAAGGTTGGCCAATGGCATTCTATGGCTTGAGACTCGAATATGCCTTGAAAGGTAGCTCGAATTACATAGCATGGAAAGATAGAATGGAGACTATATTAGAAGACAATGTCTTGAAGGAATTCATTGATCAAGAAATCCCAAAGCTAGCTTCAACTAATGCACAAGAGTTAGCTGAGTGGAAGAAGTGTGTGGTGAAGACGAGATGGATCATCCTTGAGGGAGTTCGAGACCATATTGTCTCAAGTCTCCATGGGAAGGATACTCATTTTCAATGTGGAAGACATTGAAGGACATCTACCAAAACAATAGCGACCAAAGGAAATTGGTGCTCAAGGATAAGCTTAGAAGAATCAAGTTGGAGAAGGGTGATACTATTTCCACATATCTGAACAAGCTCACCACCTGTAGAGATGATCTTGGAAATGTGGGAATAACTACTATCGATGATGATATGGTGAGCCTCGCTCTCCTTGGCCTTCCAAGGAGTTGGAATAGCTATAAGGACTTTGTGAATGGAAGGTAGAAACTGTCGGATTGGGAACGACTGTGGATGAATCTTATGCATGGGGAGATCAGGAAGAGCACATGAGATGGTTCTTCATCCGAGAATGATGATGAAGAAAATCTAGCCTTAGCAAGTAAGGCAAGGAAAGGGAAGGGGAAGGCTTCCAATTTCAAATTGAATTCTTCTCATGGAGGGAAGAAGGGTGACATGTCTAAAGTAAGATGCTTTAATTGTCACAAGATGGGACATTATGTGACTAATTTCCCATCAAAAAAGTCCAAGAAGGGATCCTCGGAAGGATCGGAAGGTGAGGCATTAGCCTCTCAATTGAAATGGACTTTACCCTCATCGCATGCATGGTGTCATCGATGATGGGTTATGTCTGGAATCTTGATAGCGGAGCCTTATTCCACATTACCGGTGATAAAAATTTATTCAGTGCCTTGGAGGAGAAATATCTCAAGATGCGCATAGATATGGGTGATGACGGAAGGTATAGTGTTTCAGGGGTGGGCACAATTGCTTTTCAGAGGGAGCATGGAGCTCCTCTCACCTAGATAGATGTGTTATATGTTCCTGGACTGAAGAAGAACTTGGTATCAGTCACGATGTTGGAGGACAAAGGCTACTATGTTGTCTTTAGTAAAGTAAAGGCATTCCTAAGACACATAGCCACGGGTCTGACCAAGAGGATAGGGATTCAGGTGAAGAATCTCTATAAACTAGAGGTAGATGATTGTGTAGCATTAAGTACGAAAGTAGAATTGTTGCAAAGCCAAGACACTGGTGAGTTGTGGCATAGGCAGTTGGGCCATTTGCATCATGGGGCTTTGAAGATAATGCAGTAGATATCTACAGGACTTCCCAAAGGTAAACTTGATCAAGTTGACACATGCAAAGGTTGTACCTTGTGAAAGTACACCAAGTCTTCCATTCATGATCGAGACAGTGGAGCAGAGGCTATCTTAGAGCGAGTGCATACTAATTTGTGTGGACCATTGTAGACGACATCCATAGCGAAGCAAAGGTATTATGTGATTTTCATTGATGACTATTCTCGTAAATGCTAGATTTATTTAATACAGAAGAAGGACCAAAATTTCACAAAGTTTTGTGAGTTCAAAGCTTTGGTCAAGAAAGAGTCAAGGAAGAATATCAAGGCCTTGAGAAGTGACAACAATGGAGAATATGTCTCTCAAGGGTTTAAGGACTTCTGTGTAGCGGAAGGAATTAAACGAGAGTTGACGGCACCTCATTACCCACAACAGAATGGGGTGGCTGAGAGGAAGAACATAATTATTTTAGGGGCAACACGAATAATGTTGCATGACCAAGGCTTACCACTTCACTTATGAGCTGAGGCATGCAACACAATGGTCTATTTGTAGAATAGAAGCCTGCATCGCATACTTGGGATGAAGATACCATAGGAAGCTTTCTCTGGTAAGAGACCAGATGTGGGTCACTTCAAGATCTTTGGCTCATCGGTACATTTCCATGTGACAAAGGATGCATGGAAGAAGCTTGAGCTGACAACATAGTTGGGGATATTTGTGGGGTACACTGATACACCTCAAAACTATCGGGTGTACTTTCCTACCATTCGAAGGACAGTGGTTCACAGAGATCTCAAGATTGATGAGCAGAAGGCCATGTGAGTTTCCCTTGAGAGGGAGCTCCAACTACGGTGTATGGGGGAACTGTTGGTTCCTAACGAGGAGGGACCTCAGACTGATGCGGAGTAGCCACATGAAAAGGTTCTAGGAGTGGAGACATCCACTCAAGAAGTTTCTTCCAGAGATGGACGGAATCACACAAGAGAAGATGGTAGATTGTTGGAGGATACGAGAGAGAATCTGGGAGCACCATTTTCTTAGCGTAAACAGAGGAGGTCACCTGAGAGGTATACTAGATACATGGCCCTTACTGGGGAATGTGTTGAGACGAAACCATGTTCCTTTGAGGAATAAATGCAACAGCCAATTTGGGTTGATGCTATGGTGGAGGAGTATGACTCCGTAGTTCGTAACAGTGTTTGCGACGTGGTCCTGAGACCGGAGAACAAGTCAATTATGAGTTCATGTTGGCTTTACAAGGTAAAGCAAGCTGCTGATGGTAGTCTGGAGAAGCATAAGGCAAGCTTTTTTGCCCGTGGCTTTTCACAAGTCGAGGGGATTGACTATGATGAGACTTTTACTCCTGTCACAAGGTACTCATCTATCAAATCTATGTTGGCACTATCAACACAGATGGTTTGGAAGATTCATCAAATGGATGTGAAGACTACATTCCTCAATGGACATATTGAGGAAGAGGTGTACATAGAGCAACCGAAAGGTTTTGAGACCTTCGATCACGAGTTGCATGTGTGCCAACTCAAGAGAGTGTTGTATGGGTTGAAGCAAGCACCTCGTGCTTGGTAAACCAGGATAGACAACTATTCACCGGGTTTGGCTTCATAAAGAGTGAAGCGGATGAGAACCTGTACCACATCGTGGTGAAAGGTAAGTTGTTGATTATTGTACTTTATGTTGATGATCTCATATTGACTAGTGATGATCAGTTTATCGTGTCTTGCAAGGGAATTCGAAATGAAAGACATGGATCTCATGCATTACTTCCTTGGCATGGAAGTGTGGCAGAAGGATGGGGAGTTTTTTGTGTCTCAAGGCAAGTATGCCAACGAAATACTCAAGAGATTCCACATGGAGAAGTGCAAGCCCATGCAAACTCCTCTAGCAAGCAACTAGAGGAAGGAGGTTGCTACTTCAAGAGAAGTGGGAGAGGCTACTGTGTACAGGAAGCTTGTGGGTTCACTGATGTACTTAATGAACACACAACCAAATTTGTGTTATATGGTGAACCAACTGATTCAAGCGATGGTTCAGCCTACCAAGATGTTTTGGAAGGTGGAAAATCATGTATTGCGATACCTCAGAGGCACATCTTAGTATGGATTATGGTACAGACGGACAGAGGGAGTGAAGCTATAGGGATTCACTGATGTAGATTGGGCAGGGAGTCCATCAGATCAGAAGAGCACATCAGAGGGATTTTCAACCCTTGGTCAGCGACAGTTTCTTAGTACAGCAAGAAACCAAGGTCGGTTACACTCAGCTTGATAGAGGCAGAATATATGGCTGCAAGTCAGGCAGCATGTGAGGCCATCTGGATGCGAAAAATCCTATTTGGTTTGTTCAATCAAAGGATGGATCAAACTGTGATCTATTGTGATAATCAGAGTTGTATCAAACTCTCTAAGAATCCAGTATTTCATGATAGGTCCAAGCACATCGATATCCAATATCATCATCTCATAGACTATGTAGTGAGGAGGATCATGTTGTTGTTGTATATTTCGAAAAAGGAGCAAGAGATTTTGACAAAGGCATTGTCAAAGTGTAAATTCGAGTTCCATAGAGATAGGATCGGGGTGGCAGATAATCCCTTTCTTGTTGAGAGGGAGTGTTGAAATATGGCAACAACAATATTCCAATTTAATTTGTCCTTGAATTAAAATTGAATTTAGTCTTAAAAACTACTTTGAAATAATTAATTAATTTATTTTAAATTAATTAGTTGGAGAAATTGAAGTTAGAAGTCTCTCTGAAGTCATGCAACAGTTATCCCTTAAATTAAAGAGATAAAATTGAGTTATATTTGATTTGTAATTAGTTAACTCAGTTTATTGAGTTAAGTCTAGTTAAATTAGTTCCAAACTGTTTGAGGAATTAATAGTGAGTTAACAGTCAGTTGATGCATTAATGCACTCAACTAGTGCTACTCCAGTTAACTAAAGGTTCCCTCATCAGAAACTCATGCATGTCTATTCTGAGAAAGACCCAATTGAGATTAATGTTCAAGGACAATGTATTATTAGTTGCATATGTTTTCTCATGAGAAAACTCATGCATGCAGTCAAGGATTCATCCTTGAGGATTGCGCAGTTTTGAAGGCTTGTTTTTCCACTTGGTAATAGGCTAATCATCCACAAGGAACAGTGCAAGGAAATAGGAGTTTGGAGAGTAAAGAGGAAGGTTGGAGAGAAGTCAAGATTGCCTGTGAGCATCTGTGAGGATTGTACCGAGAGATAGCTAGTTGTGAGAGCTAAGGCTTTGTATAATTCCTATGTATTTCCACCATGTATGATAATACAATAGTGTGGGATTTTTATCTAAGATTTTCCCCAAAGTATTTTCATGTGTATTGTGACATTAATTCTTCTTCTTCTGGTTATATTGTGCAGCTCGATCTTTAAGCTTTTGCAAATTGATAGTAGAAGTAGGTTATAGTATTCTGCTTTGATTTATATTGCATTATTAGTTTAACCTATCACAGATTTTCTACACTCTTTTCACTCATTTTTCACTAGAAAGTTGCCTAAGCTTTCTTGTGCCACCGTGAGCCTCTGCAACCAAATTTCACCATTGATTACCTCCCGAACACACTCTAGATTCCATCCACAGACATCTCAATTGCCTGAAGCCATTATCTCCTCCCTGCAAACTTGTATTCTTATTAACTATTGGTTTATTTTTGCAGGTGATCATATAAGACCTTGACAAATAGTTTTTGTACTAGTTGAAAACTTGTTTGTTCCAGATTCTCAATAAATGTATTTGAATGGATTTCATCAACAAAAGATTCAATACCGCACCAGAGCCAAAGGAAACAATTTACACAGTAAAAGGTTAAAATAGAGATGAAATCATTTTCCACAGTAAAGAGTGAAAGATTCATACTAGCAACTCTCCAGGACATATTTTACTCCTTGTTACTTATGTCTTATTGTAAAAGGTAAAAGTGAAAATATAACAAAGCAATAAGGTGGAAGAATTCACATTGAGTGTTAAAACAAAGATAAATCAACAACAACATATTCACATGTTTACATAAAAGACTAAATAGAGGAGGTAGATGAAAGTGTATCAGATGAAAGGTCATAAGTAAATATGACATCCAGTGTGAAGACCAAACAACCAAGCAGCTTAAAGGGAAAAATATCAGATACTAAAAGCCAGCAAAACCTAAATAACAAGGACAACAAACATCAATTCACCTGCCGAAGTCGTTGTCCTACTGGTTTGACATTTGGATACATCTTAATTTTGTGTTCAACTATGCTCGAGTCAATGCATGGCATTTCTTCATATGACCTTGAAAAGACATCTCTGAACTAGCGAAAGAGAGCATAATATACTTCCAGTTCTGAAGAAGAACAAGATTTGCCGACATGAATATTATCTACAACATCTAGTTTGGTCGAGATATTTATGGTGATAGTTTCTTCAATATTGGACAGGTTTTTCTCTGAATCCACCTTATTTACAGTATTTGATAGGAAATAAAAAACTGAAGGATGATTAAGGTTGCTAGAACAATCTTCTTCATAATCTAGAAGATGGGAACGATGGTGGTAATGTTCCCATGGTGACCCCACTATCATCATTGACTGAACAATTCCTTCGTCTGTAGGATGTACATGTGACCAAGGATCTGAAGAGGTACCATATTCCTTAGACCTATCTATCCAAACGCTCGATGAGTGCTGATTTGAGTTTGCCTCCCATGTCGAAAACATTGATTGCTACAATATTTCTATTGGGCTTGGAGGCAAAACCTGATGATGATCCATGCTAACATTGTGTTCGAACATCTTCTGAATAGAAGACACCATATTGCATGTTCCCACCATGGCCACCTCCACCAGATTGTTTGGAGGTGGCAGGGAAAAAGTACCCATCAATGTAGGGTCTTTTAGTAGTCCTACTCCAATATTTTGAAGCAACTAAGAGTTTACATGGATCATCGGAATGCTTCCCGTAACTTGTGAACTGTTGGGGAGAAAGGTTTGTTGGTTGACGATTGTAATCCCTCCTTGAAAATGAAATGTAATCTTTTTGAAGTATGTCGACACAACAGCAGCCATAGCATATATCCAGGGCCTTCCCAGTAGGATGTTGTAATTGAGGTTTCCATCGATAACTTCAACATCAATTTCTACCGTTTTTCCCCCCAATTCGACTTGCAAGTTACTTAAAATCATGTATGGAGTGTATGTTCATCCATCAAATGCTTTTAACGTCGTTGATGATGGAAACAAGGGTGGTGAGCCTAAAGTTTTCCAGCAACTCATTGACATAATACATGTAGATGCCCCCTCATCAATAATTTTGTTGAGGGCTTTCACTTGAATGAGGAAAGCAAGATGAGTTGGTAACTGCGGGTCATATCCTTTATGATTAAAGGCCACAAGATTGGAATCTGCTGGGTCAATCCCACCTATTGCTGATAATACAGCCTACTTCTGGGAGGGGAAATTTTATACTACCTTAAGTGTCGACATAGCGGACAGTGATTGGGCCAGGTCCTCTACTATATTATAATTTTGTGCTGCTCTGGCATGAGGATTAAATGTTGATTTGTGTACTACTCCCTTTGGTAGCTTTATCGTTAACTTAGGAATGATGGGTGGCACAACTTCGGTCGAAGTTGTTGTCGAACTACTAGGTTGATCATTAGCCTTGTTGTTCGACAGCTGTGGATTCCCATAATCTTTATTTCTTTTCAATATCAAAGCATCATTTGGCTGTTTCGAAATGGACAACATAAGCACTTTTGATGGTGAAGCATTGTCACTAGCAACCAGATTGGTTCCTGGGTTTGGAAATGGATCAGTCAATACCACTGAGGTTTTTGAATTCTTAAGGAACTTCTTAAGCTAAGCTTTATGTGGACAATCTTTCATCTAATGATCCCCATCGCATATAAAGCATGGATGGCTAGGTTTCCTTTCTCCAGAAGGGTTTGCAGAAGATTTTTCAGGAGATGAATCATCCTTTTTCTTCTTTTTGCTTTTCCCTTTCTTCTTGCCCCCTTGTTGCTTCATTTCTTTGCCCTTGTCAGTCGACACGGCATTAACCTCCGAGGCGAGAAGTTCTTCATTTGCATTTTGACTAGAAACTGTACGGGCTTTCTTTGATGTAGCCTTTACGGTTTTTGTGCTAGTCATACCTATCACGTCATTGCCGGCATGAGAGTCTTTGTTTGATTTATGAGGAGGAGGAATGGAAAACTCTGGTCTAGGAGCATCAGGGATTTTTTCGTAGAATGCTCTATACTGAGTATAAATCAAATCTAGATATTGCACACGAGCAATGACTTGCTCTTCAGTGACAACCCCTCCCTTTGCTACATTTTTTGTAATAGAAGATAACAATGACTTAATAAACCATTTAGCTAGGAGTTGATCAGGAACATATGTTTTTACCATTCTATGATGACGTCGCCACTCATGAATATGATCAGATATGTGAGTGGCTATCATTTTTTGAAATTGGTAAGAATTTTTGTTCCTGTTTCGTACCTTATTGGTAAATGAAAATGGGTTAAAAAGGTGTCACAAGGGTGCTAAAGTTATCGAATGAAGCTCTAGGCAATTTGATGTACCATTTTGCTGCCAGACCAGTTAACATTCGCTAAAAAAGGTGAAGCCTAATCGAATCATCATTGAGAGTGTTGGACTAACACCACAGATGAAAGGTCATCACATGATTCAATGGATCTTCACTCGGATTTCCATTAAATTTAGGAATATCTGATGAAAGTTTATGAGGAATCGCCAACCACCAAGGGCATAAGCAATTGGATCATTTGTTAGCCGATTTAGATCCAGTAACTCTAAAGTCGCCACGAAGGGAAATTGTTGATTCAGGTTTGGTGAAGCATACCCAGGATAAAATGGGATCACCTGAGCAGTGGGTCTTTGAATACCAGCATAATGTATTTGATGTTGATAACTTTGGTAAGGCTGATGGACATAACCATTATGATATGATTGATGTTGGCCATTTTGGATATACGGCTGCCCATTACCCACAAAGCTTTGTTGCTCAGGTCCTCGATAAGCTTGTTGGAATTTTGGTTGTTGATATTGTACCAACCATGGTTGTGAAGCCATTTGTTGTTGTCCAATACTGGTTGTTTGACCAAGATGAGGGGTAATAGTACCTATTTGAGCCTGGGTCACTCCAGTTAAGGAGCCGCTAATCAATGATTGTGGTTGCGTCGTGGAGACAAGAGGTTGTTGTATTACGACCTGAGAAACTTGAGGTTGGCATACAATAGGCAACACTTGTATTTGCGACACCGTCACAATGGCCAGTGTAGTGGGGATATTTGACACAGGTAGACTTGGTTTCATTGAGTATACAACTCTTGGTTATTGAGGCAGTATTGGCACCCAACCACTGGATGTGATTCCAGCATGACCCAAATTATGTTGTGAACTCTCATATGGTTGTTTTCTCGGAGGGAACAATGAAAGGGCATACTTGCCCCCATACGGCGGCAATCCAGTGCTCAAAGGAAAGATTGGCCTTTGGGGACCGGACTGCTCAAATTGATACTGTTGCGAAGGATCAATTTGCTGAGAATCAACATAATAGATTCCAGATATTATTCCAGACGAACAAATAGGAATAGACCATACTGTCAAAACAGTCCCTGGATGGACTCCATCTAGCGGTTGAGAGCTAGTTGGGATAGATGGTACACCTGTGAACATTGTTGGAGTAGCAACGGGAGGTTCTGCTGCTGCTAGGTCAGATCACACAGTCCTGGATGTCGACAGTTGTTCAGAAATATCTAGTCTATCCAAAATATTTCCTAGCGATTCTACAAGAACTTGCGATGAAGGGAGACTAACTTCTGACGAAGAAGGATATAGGGTGATCCCAGCTCTAAAATGTGATGGAGTACTAGATGGAAGATCCTCCACAATCTCTTCTATAGAAATCAATCCAGGTGGGAGAGGTAGACCGTCAGGTCCGTAAAATATTTCTGGTGCCGAAGAAGGCATAGACTCTGCAGTGATAGATGTTGGAGGGATAACACCTTCCGAATCAGCTGTAGATGGAGCCGGTTCAGGAATATAAGTGTTTACCATTACACTAGGATTAGTTCTAATGTCCTCTTGTGGTTGCGCAACTTCTTCTGTCAAGGTAGGGATACCAGAAATGGTTGGAGTAACTGGAGTCTCTGAGGATGTTGGAACACAATTTCCAAGCAAACCATGGGACTTTGATCCAGTTAAACGAGTTCGCTTGGTCTGGAATAGTTTCGTTTCCGGAGTCAAAGATGGTTGACTCATTAGTCTCCGTAAACGACAGGGTTTTGATTGACTTTCTTCCACGATTGCAGATTACTTGATCAACTCAAAATAAAGTGTAAAATGTGATTCCGAATTAAATTAATTTTAGATGCTTTGACACAACTTGCTTTTTCAATTTTTAAGGTTGAGAAAAAGCTAAAGATGACTCTAGTCGCCTTCGATTTTTAATGAGCCCGAAGCGACAAGTGCTCAGATGGACGTTTTCCTTTAAGGAGTCTGAAAAGGAACGAAAGAGACTACTCTGGAAATCTAGACAGAGGGATTACCAAACCAATCACAAAACTGCAGAATACTTTTTACGGTACAGCAGTTAATCTTCTTGAATGTTATGTTCAGTGCATTGTGATCGATAGGGTGGTAGACACGGCTTCCTAAGAATAAAGGATATAGCCTATTGTGGTCTCCCAATATATACTTGATGGTATGTGGGAGCACAAGTCCGTACTGGAACTTGTCATCTCAAAGGGGAGGAATCACCCAACCTATGATGAAAGCGATAGTTACCAGGCTTTACGACGCCACACTACGTCTCTAGCCTAGACTTCTAAATGTTGTGTCTTAGGTTCCAAAGTGTTTTTATGTTCATTGAATTTATTTTACAGTTGATATTTCTTAAGAAGTTTTCCTTTAAGGTTCACCATGTGATGTAGATACACAATTCCTAAATATGCAATTTAAGATGATAAACAATTGTTTACTCTTCTTTTTGCAATGAAAATCCTAGCTACTAAGGAAAGAGAAGTGAGATTCTTTCAACATAGAGCAGAGAGCGCACACTAGATACACTGTCCTAAATCAAAATCAACAAGTAGTCTAAATGAAAATGCACATGCATGTATTTGTTTTCCGCTTTCTTAATGTGTGAATGACAAAAAGAATGCTAAGTAAAAATTTGAATTATTTTTTCTTTCAAAGCGACAGTACTAACAATTTTCTCTTCAAAATACGAAAGGAAGACAAAGGCGACGCTTTCAACTTCAATTTGAAATTTTCTTTCGACACTTGAAATACTTATCAATTCAAATCAAATACAAGAGTAACAGTGTAATCGACCATCAAATAGAGTAGGATTCTTTTCTTTGACTGAAAACGACACTTGCGACACTTCCAAATCAAAAGACGACAGTTTAATTAAGCTATTTTTTTGTAAATGAGAACTGTAAATGGCAAAAAATACATAAAAACATTCACAATTCTTTGTACAATGGAGGCTGAATAATGCAAAGGAATGGAGTTTCAACAATGGTATACTAATCACAGATAGTAAAACTCTTGAATAAAGCTGGAGAGAGTGAAGAAAAACCAAAATCTGAAGGTAGAAACAGTCTTATCTGATCATCGCACCTGTAACACAGGGAAACAAGGATGCATCTCACCTATTGTACACAGGAGGTGCAATGCATCTAGATTGCCTAAAGGAGACAGTGCGATGGTCCAGGGATGAGACTTTAACTTTGTTTTTGGCAGGCCGAGCTAATGATAGTTAGTAAATGCAAATCATAGGGGCTGATCTAATGAGGTTACTTGAGCCACCACCAGGGCAATTAGGATGTTTGCAAATCAATTGTTCAGTTTAATAAACAAAACCGGAGAATGGACTGAAGTAGCATTGATCTACCTTTTCACTTGCATAACAATGCAGTCAAAGGTAGCGGCTTCTTCAAGCTCCATTTGTAGTTTATAAAGCAAACAAATATAGACGAAGAAAACAGCTATCGCTCCCTAGTGGGATCGCCAATTTTCTATCGGAAATCTAGTGTCCATTCGACTGCTAACTCCCACTAAGATAGGTAGTTGGTCTTAAAACAAAAAAACTAAGGTACTTCATTTTCCCTTTATGAGAATAGTGAGAGAGAACAAAGAGTACCAACCTCAGTCTTCTGCTTGGCTCCTTGCTTGTTTCCTCTCCCCTTTGACAGATCTTTGCCACTCCTTCCTTGCTTCTCTCGTTTCAAAGAGCACCTGTAAAGTCAAAGCAACGTAATACCATCAAAGAACAGAGATCTACAATCATAAACAATATAGGACCAAATATATATTGACCACACAAATACATGTATCAACTCAAACATATAAGAATGTGGAGGAAAACTCAAATATCTTTATTGATTGAAATAGTAGAAGAGAGGAATAAACCCATCGGATCTGACCCGTGTCATCCTCCCAGCATGAAATCCTCTCACTCATGAAAGTGTAGATCACCCAACACATGAAGTTCCACAAAGAAACCAAAAACACCCACCCCATTAAAAAAATACAAATCCTAGCCTTTGGATCTCTGGGAATGAGGAATCCATATATAATGTTTGTAGGGGGTGAGTCAGCTTCTGGGTTTTTTAATTAGTGTCAATTCTCTGATAGTTCTCAATTCCACTTGGAGATTTCATGATCTCTTACTCATCCCTAGGAAAATTCAGAGAGGCAAGTGTCACAGGAGAAGTTTCTGGAAGATTCCATGATCATCCACCTTGCAAACTGTATCTACCATTTGTCTACTCTCACTCATCGCACCCTACAGAAGGGCTTTCCAGTATGCATCGCACTTTTTTCATGTGGCAGGTGAGATGCATCGCACCCTTAGCACTGATCAGTCTGTATGGTCTAGTTTTGACCAGTTCTGAGCAGTTTTTCATGGAGATCTTCTGGGAGATGATGTAATCAGCTGAGCTTGCTCCTTTAGGGTATGAAGCAACACTTTTAGGGACTTAGAAGCCCTTGGCTTATGGACATATGTGATTGGGGTTGTAGTGCCCAAATATGTCTATAACACCTGCCTTATTCATAAATTAATTACAAATCAGTTGTAATTAACCCCTGGGCCCCACAAATCTCCACTCGATTTCCCTTCGTGTAGCTTCACCGCGTGATAGTCGTTAGATCTTTCACCCCCATATCTGACGGTGCGCATCCATATCGCACATGCTTCCTTTCTATTCTTTACCAGCTCGAGAGCACTTGAGATTCACAGTTTTGATTAGGCCTCTTTCGGTTTCATGGTAGCTTTGCGCTAACTCATGTGCTCTTGGGGAAAAACCGCCCAATTACCAAAAGCAGGGTGATGGCCCCCAAAACCACCTCCCCACCAAAAGCCAAAACTTCCCCCTGTTCACTTATAATTGTCGTGCCCAAAAGTTTACTATTACCCGTTTAAAAGCCAAAGACGCTCATTTTCACTCTTTTCACTCGTTTTTCACTAGAAGGCTGCCTAAGATTTCCTGCGCCACCATAAGCCTCTGCAACCAAATTTCACCATTTATTACCTCCCAAACACACTCCGGACTCTGTCCATAGACATCTTAGTTCCCTGAAGCCATTATCTTCTCCCTGCAAACCTGTGTTCTTATTAACTATTGGTTTATTTTTGCAGGTGATCATATAAGACCTGGACAAATAGTTTTTATACTAGTTAAAAACCTGTTTGTTCTATATTCTTAAGAAATGTATTCGAATGGTTTTCATCAATAGAAGGTTCAATACAGCAGCAGAGTAGAAGGAAACAATTTACGCAGTAAAAGGTTAAAATAGAGATGAAATCATTTTCCCCAGCAAACAGTGAAAGGTTCATACTAGCAACTCTCCAAGACATATTTTACTTCTTGTTACTTATGTCTTCTTGTAAAACGTAAAAGTGAAAAGATAACAAAGTAATAAGGTGGAAGAATTCACATTGAGTGTTAAAACAAAGATAAATCAACAACAGCGTATTCACATGTTTACATAAAAGACTAAATAGAGGAGGCAGATGAAAGTGTATCAGATGAAAGGTCATAAGTAAATATGACATCCAACGTGAAGGCCAAACAACCGAGTAGCTTAAAGGGAAAAATATCAGAGACTAAAAGCCAACAGAACCTAAATAACAGGGATAGCAAACAACAGTTCAATAGCTATCTCTATCTTCTTGCATGAAGATATTTCCTTTTCCTAGATTAGTTCTCAATGCAGTTTGATATATTTTGTACATTCTTTTTGTATAAATACTTCATAATTCGAAGTATTGTGTGTGGATTACTATACATTTGTAGAGTTATTTTGATCTTGAACCTTAGGGTTATTGTACCAATTTTCAAGTCAACAGACTGGAGAAAGTAATAAAAGCATTGCATAACAGGATTCATGAGATGAGCTATTTGCAGTGAAGTATCTTCCTTGTCTGATTTTGTCACTTTCTCATGTGTTTCATAATCTTAAATGTTATCCAAATTTTAATGAATCAACTAGAAATATCACTCAGAATTTGTTTAAGTACATTTTGTTTTGCACAGTTAGTCATTTATATGTTTTTCTCTGATATCTGGATTTGAGAACGCTTAATTTTTCTCCCATCTCAGTTGACCTCTTTCATTCTCTTCATAATCCCACCTAAGGAACCCTTAATTGCTCCCTATATCTGATTAAAGAACCACTTCACCATCCATCCTTTGAGATCTATAAGAACTCACCTATGTTGCCCTGTAGACACTGTCTTTTAAAAGCTTGATCCAGTCTTGTTTGTCTCACATTTGACTCCATAGCCCAATGATAAAAGCAACCCTCTTTTCATCTAAGTGATTCCACCACCCAAATTCAAATCAAAACCAAAGCACAATCATAACTAGCATAAAATCAAATAACTATACAAAGTTCAATAAAAAAGATAGAGCCCTCTCTGAGATTAGGAAGACTAGATCCTAATCTCCAAAGTAGGTTTGTGGTTACCTCGGTGATTTCTTTTCTTAACCTTGGGAAATATCTAAGTGATAACATAATGAAAACCATACTGGGGAAGAGAAAATTTTCTTCAGAAAGATTATTTAATGACCAGATATGATCTATGATGGTGGACAGTGATCAAACACACAAAGGTTAAAATCATCCACCTGACGACTCCAGCTCCAAATCAATTTCACAATCAAGACTCCACTGGAGTAATGAACCTGAAGGAACAATATGGGAATATTAGGCTTCTAACTAGGATTGTTATCCAAGACATCATGTTCTTTCTCATCAAGAAGTTTTTTCAATGTATATTGTATTTTAGAGAAGATTTTTTTTTATTATTATTATTTTCCTTTGAATATTCTAAATAAATATTCTCCTTACCCATTTGAGCAGATTTCTTCTAAATATTATGATGATCATTTTTCAATTGAGAAGCCTCAAGCAATCAAGACTAATCTTACAATCCTTGTACATATTCTTGTACCTTGTAAATTTCATGATAGATATAAGCCCCTCATGTTACCTCCTATACTCCATGATTTCCTTGATAACTATTACAAATATCTCCCCAATTTTGATGGAGAGAATGGTATCACTACCTAAAAATAGATTCAAGGCTTTGAGAATTATCTGGACTTATTTGAGATTGATGAAGATGATGTTAAAATCAGACTTTTTGCTCTTTCTTTGAAAATTAGAGTAAAGAGTTGGTTCAAGAACCTACCTATTGCAAGCATCTCAAATTTCTAGCAATTTTTCAAAAATTTCCTTGATAGATGGATAATCAAATTCAATATTTTTGTGATCATAGAAGAATATAATCAGTTGAAAAGACAGCCAAATGAAACAATACAACAATTTTATGACAGCTTTAATCAAATCTATTATTCAATGCCATCAAATATAAGACCTCCTCCTGATTCAGCTCTCTTGCATTATCCAAAAGCATTTGATCCAAAAATAGAATTTCAGCTAAGAGAAAGAAACCCAGCAACTCTCGAATAGATGCAGAACATTGCAGTAGATGTAGAAGTTAATTTGCAAATTAAAAGAGAAAAGTTGATAGCAAAGGCAGAGAAGTACAACATTGCAGAGGTAAAACTCGACATTTTGGTAAGAAAAATAGAGGAAAGGATACAGAAGATCACCATGAAAGATAAAAATTTTGTGCAAGATCACCATGACCTATTTATTTCACAAAAAGAAGAGGTTGATAGCCATGAACAAATTCTTGCTAATTCCAACTATCATACATCAAAAAATGGATTTATAGATCAATATGTGGAAGAGGAATCTACTGATTTGGTGTGTATGTTTGATGACATTCCCTGTTTTAATTATTTTCCTAAGTATGATCAATATGATGATAATTATGTTCTTCAAACTCAAGCTAGCTTTACAGAGCAATCAAAAACTGGTTTGGAGGATGAGGAAATTCAGTTTCAGCAAATTAAATATACTAATCATCCTATACATATCAGATATGAAAGTGAGGAAGAAAGTGTAGGAAATTTGGAAATAAGTGAAGGTTCTCTACCTCTTTGTTTAGCTTCATTTCAATTCATCAGAGAAAACTTTACAGCTATCAAAAATCAACAGTCTTTAGGTATTGATATTGACAACAAAGAAGACAATGAAAATCTTAATCAGGATTCTGCAGTTTCACAATTACAGTTATCAAATTTCATTCAAACACTTGATAAAATAATAAGTGAAAGTTCTATACCACTATGTTTTGAATCATTTCAGTTTTTAAAGGAAATGTGGTATAAAATATCTAAAGAAAAGGGTGAGCAGCTTGTAGAAATCTATGAAGTTCCATTCAAACCTATGAACAATAAGTTGTAACAATCCTTCCAAGTTTTTTATGATCCAATAGCTGATATGTTGGATAATGAATGCAATCAAAATTTTCCTTCATTAACTAACTATGAGAATCAGGATCAAGATGATAAAGGTTTTATCAGTCAAACATTTCAACCAGCAGAAATATCATCACAAAGCTTGTCTAAAAATCTGCAAGGGAATAAACATAAAAATGACATTTCAAATTCATGGCATGGAGGCCATCCAGAACAATAGTACAGTTTCTTAAATCAATTGAACAATATTGTATATATTTTGGAAGATCCTTTTGCACAATTTTTAGAGTCAAAAAAGGAAATCAAGTATTTCCTTATCTTCTCATTTGTTAACAAGGTTATATTGGGCTGCAGAACTTCAATTTTAATCACAAACAAGCACAAGCAGCAAAATCCACCAATGTATATGATGCTTGAATGGTTGCATTGGTTGTTTCATTTTACATAATGAACAATTGGACAATTGATTAGAGTAAGTAGGTAGGATTTTAGTTTGAATAAATTCAGTTTGCAATAGAAATTTTATTTCAGTTATCAGTTTTCAGCAAGGATTGAAATAATTCATTAATATTTAAGAACGAGAAGAAGGCCTTGAGGTCTTGATGATCTAATAGTTTGGTTTGAGGTTAGCAGTACCCTTTTTCTGTTTCATATTAGATTTCAGTTTGTAGAAAAGGTTGTGATTTCAGTTCAAGATTTTCAGTCGCAGAGATTATATAACAAAACAGGTGCAGGCTTGGGATTGGCCCAATGGATCAAGCCACTGGTCGATAGTGCTCTTGACATTTCACAAGGAAATGTCATCCCCAAGTGGAGCCATTGTTAGGTTCCTATAATAATAGGGATTATAATTTTGAATTCACGGTGTTAATTCTTGTAATATTGTACATACCTTTGCTTTTCTGCAAATTTTTTCCATATGAAAGATTAAAAAATGTAAAGAGGGTATGTCCTAAAAGAATAATCAAAGGACAAAAGGAATAAGAAAATATCAAAAAGTCAGAAAATATAAACCCCAAACAAAAACAGACCATGAAAGTGTGCAAATTCAAGTGCCACTACTTTTTACTTCACTGTGCAAATTAATGGTTGTGTGCAGCTTGTCATAAATGCCACAACCCATGATAGTCAAATAGCTTAACCTTGACTAGTTCATGCTTTAAATTTCATGTTCATAGATAGAGAATAAAGATCTAGCCAAACTGTTTAATATTGGCAACTCAGTAGTTAGGTAGAGATAAAAATGTGCTCATAAGCTTAATCTGAGCCATTGGAACATATAAGGTTAGAATTAGATAGTTTACTTTTCAAAAGAAAAAGGAAAGAAAGGGTCTACTAGCTTAAATGCAGCCAATAAAGTGAAGAAAAAATGTTAGGGTAAGTAAAGGGTAGGTACAAGAAAGTTTACAGAAGTACAAAGTTGATTGAAGCATAAGCACATTTATCATGCTTAATCCTATGTTTCAGTGTGAAGGAGTTATGAAAGTGAAAGGATGTTCACAAGTTGATTTGGTTAACTTCCCATCATTTCATTTAACCCCCCATTACTTATTTACTAATTTCCCCCATTATCCATTCATTTCTTATGAAAACGATACCCTTTCCCTTCATTTTAACCCTTACCCCTTGGTTTCACACATTTTCCTAGCAAATTACCCTCCAAAGGTCATTTCCTAACCCAAAACCCCTTTTCCCTAGTGTGAAACCCATTCCCCTTAAAATACCCTTTCCCCTCATTTTAACCTTGTTTCATTAATTTCAACCCTTTTCCCTAGACATTTCCCTTTTAAAATCATCCCCCTCTTATTAATTTCCTTTTTCCCCTATAAACCCACTAAAACCCCCCTTATCCTAAGTTTTGTTTCCCCCTCCACATTACTTAAATAACTCAACCTTATACCATATTTTGCCTAAAAAACCCATAAAACCCCTTTATTCTCGATTTATGTTTCCCCGTCCCGATATTAATTTTACATTAGAAACTCACTGTATTTTTACAATCCTGACCATATACTAATATTAACATTTAACTTTAATTATTTAATTTCCTTTGTACATATATCCCATATTAAAATAACTCCCACATATATATCCCATAACCCATATAAAATTCGCATTAAACTATATTAATATATATCCCAACCCTGGTCCCACTCCATTAACCCACTTAAATTTAACCCCGGTTTATTCATAAATTAGTTACAAATCAGTTGTAATTTACCCTCGGGCCTCGCAAATCTCTGCCCAATTTATGTCCGTGCAGCTTCACCGCACGGTAGCCATTACATTTTTCACCCCCAGATCTGACAGCGCACATCCATATCTCGCAGACTTCCTTTCCATTCTTTACCAGCATGAGAGCACGCGAGATTCACGGTTTTGCCCAGGCCCCTTTTGGTTACGTGGCAGCTTTGCGTTAACTCGCGTGCTCTCGGGGAAAAACTGCCTGACTGCCAAAAGCGGTGCGATGGCCCCCAAAACCACCTCCCCACCAAAAGCCGAAACTGCCCACTGTTCACTTATAATTTCCGCGCCCAAAAGTTAACCATTACCCGTTTAAAAGCCAAAGATGATCATTTTCACTCTTTGATGAAATATGGCAACAAGAATATTCCAATTTAATTTGTCCTTGAATTAAATTATGAATTAAAATCGAATTTAGCCTTAACAGCTAGTTGGGAATAATTAATTAATTAATTTTAAATTAATTAGTTGGAGAAATTCAAGTTAGAAGTCTTTCTGAAGTCATGTAAGAGTTATCCCTTAAATTAAGGAGATAAGATTGAGTTATATTTGAGTTGTAATTAGTTAAATTAGTTTGCTGAGTTAAGTCCAGTTAAATTAGTTCCAAACTGTTTGAGGAACTCATAGTGAGTTAATAATCAGTTCATGCATTAATGCACTCAACTAGTGTTACTCCAGTTATTTGAAGATTCCCTCATCAGAAACTCATGCATGTCTATTCTAAGAGAAATCCAATTGAGATTAATGTTCAAGGACATTATACTATCAATTACATGTGTTTTCTCGTGGAGAAAATTCATGCATGCAGTCAAGGATTCATCCTTGAGGATTGCACAATTTTGAAGGCTTATTTTTCCACTTGGTAATAGGCTAATCATCCACAAGGAACAACGCAAGGAAATAAGAGCTTGGAGGGTAGAGAGGAAGGTTGGAGAGAAGCGAAGATTGCCTGTGAACATTTGTGAGGATTGTACTGAGAGCTGGCTAGCTATGAGAGAAGGCTTTGTATAATTCCTACGTATTTCCACCATGTATGATAACACAATAGTGTGGGGGTTTTATCTGAGACTTTCCCCAAAGTATTTTCATGTGTATTGTGCCATTGATTCTTCTTCTTCTTGTTATATTGTTCAGCTCGATCTTTAAGCTTCTGCAAATTGATAATAGAAATAGGTTATAGTATTCTTTTTTGATTTATATTGCATTATCGGGTTAACCTATCACATATTTTCTACATGGCATCAGAGCTGTGAACAGTATACTGAGAAGAGAATTCAAAGTTTGAAGTTCAGGGTTGGAGGCGCAAATCGAATTCATATCATACTTCAAGGTTGGCCAATGGCATTCTATGGCTTGAGACTCGAGTATGCCTTTAAAGGTAGCTCGAATTACATAGCATGGAAAGATAGAATGGAGACTATATTAGAAGACAATGGCTTGAAGGAATTCATTGATCAAGAAATCCCAAAGCTAGCTTCAACTAATGCACAAGAGTTGGCTGAGTGGAAGAAGTGTGTGGTGAAGACGAGATGGATCATCCTTGAGGGAGTTCGAGACCATATTGTCTCAAGTCTTCATGGGAAGGATACTCATTTTCAATGTGGAAGACATTGAAGGACATCTACCAGAACAATAGCGACCAAAGGAAATTGGCGCTCAAGGATAAGCTTCGAAGAATCAAGTTGGAGAAGGGCGATACTATTTCCACATATCTGAACAAGCTCACCACCTGCAAAGATGAGCTTGGAAATGTGGGAATAACTACTATCGATGATGATATGGTGAGCCTCGCTCTCCTTGGCCTTCCAAGGAGTTGGAATAGCTATCAGGACTCTGTGAATGGAAGGGAGAAACTGTCGGATTGGAAACGACTGTGGATGAATCTTATGCATGGGGAGATCAGGAAGAGCACATGAGATGGTTCGTCATCCAAGAATGATGATGAAGAAAATCTGGCCTTAGCAAGTAAGGCAAGGAAAGGGAAGGGGAAGGCTTCCCATTTCAAATTGAATTCTTCTCATGGAGGGAAGAAGGGTGACATGTCTAAAGTTAGATGCTTTAATTGTCACAAGATGGGACATTATGTGACTAATTGCCCATCAAAGAAGTTCAAGAAGGGATCCTCGGAAGGATCGGAAGGTGAGGAATTAGCCTCTCAGTTCGAAATGGACTTTACCCTCATCGCATGCATGGTGTCATTTATGATGGGTTATGTCTGGAATCTTGATAGCGGAGCCTTATTCCACATTACCGGTGATAAAAATTTATTCAGTGCCTTGGAGGAGAAATATCTCAAGATGCGCATAGATATGGGTGACGACGGAAGGTATAGTGTTTCAAGGGTGGGCACAATTGCTTTTCAGAGGGAGCATGGAGCTCCTCTCACCTGGATAGATGTGTTGTATGTTCCTGGACTGAAGAAGAACTTGGTATCAGTCGCGATGTTTGAGGACAAAGGCTACTATGTTGTCTTTACTAAAGTAAAGGCATTCCTAAGACACATAGCCACGGGTCTGACCAAGAGGATAGGGATTCAGGTGAAGAATCTCTATAAACTAGAGGTAGATGATTGTGTAGCATTGAGTACAAAGGTAGAATTGGTGCAAAGCCAAGACACTGGTGAGTTGTGGCATAGGCAGTTGGGCCATTTGCATCATGGGGCTTTGAAGATAATGCAGTAGATATCTACAAGACTTCCCAAAGGTAAACTTGATCAAGTTGACACATGCAAAGGTTGTACCTTGTGAAAGTACACCAAGTCTTCCTTTCATGATCGAGACAGTGGAGTAGAGGCTATCTTAGAGCGAGTGCATACTAATTTGTGTGGACCATTGTCGACGGCATCCACAGTGAAGCAAAGGTATTATGTGATTTTCATTGATGACTATTCTCGTAAATGTTGGATTTATTTAATGCAGAAGAAGGACGAAAATTTCACAAAGTTTTGTGAGTTCAAAGCTTTGGTCAAGAAAGAGTCGGAAGAAGATCAAGGCCTTGAGAAGTGAAAACAATGGAGAATATGTCTCTCAATGGTTTAAGGACTTCTGTGTAGCGGAAGGAATTAAACGAGAGTTCACGGCACCTCATAACCCACAACAGAATGGGGTGGCTGAGAGGAAGAACATAATTATTTTAGTGGCAGCACGAATAATGTTGCATGACCAAGGCCTACCACTTCACTTATGGGCTGAGGCATGCAACAAAATGGTCTATTTGTAGAATAGAAGCCTGCATTGCATACTTGGGATGAAGATACCATAGGAAGCTTTCTCTGGTAAGAGATCAGATGTGGGTCACTTCAAGATCTTTGGCTCATCGGTATATTTCCATGTGACAAATGATGCATGGAAGAAGCTTGAGCAGACAACATAGTTGGGGATATTTGTGGGGTACACTGATACACCTAAAGACTATTGGGTGTACTTGCCTACCATTCGAAGGATAGTGGTTCGTAGAGATCTCAAGATTGATGAGCAAAAGGCCATGTGAGTTTCCCTTGAGAGGGAGCTCCAACTACGGTGTATGGGGGAACTGTTGGTTCCTAAGGAGGAGGAACCTCAAACTGATGCGGAGTAGCCACATGAAAAGGTTCTAGGAGTGGAGACATCCACTCAAGAAGTGTCTTCCAGAGATGGACGGAAGCACACAAGAGAAGCTGATAGATTGTTGGAGGATACGAGAGAGAATCTGGGAGCACCATTTGCTCAGCGTAAACAGAGGAGGTCACCTCAGAGGTATACTAGATACATGGCCCTTGCTGGGGAATGTGTTGAGACGGAACCATGTTCCTTTGAGGAAGCAATGCAACAGCCAATTTGGGTTGATGCTATGGTGGAGGAGTATGACTCCGTAGTTCGTAACAGTGTTTCGGACGTGGTCCTGAGACCAGAGAACAAGTCAGTTATCAGTTCCTGTTGGCTTTACAAGGTAAAGCAAGCTGCTGATGGTAGTGTGGAGAAGCATAAGGCAAGATGTTTTGCCCGTGGCTTTTCACAAGTCGAGGGGATTGACTATGATGAGACTTTTTCTCCTGTCACAAGGTACTCATCTATCAAATCTATGTTGGAACTATCAGCACAAATGGTTTGGAAGATTCATCAGATGGATGTGAAGACTACATTCCTCAATGGACATATTGAGGAAGAGGTGTACATAGAGTAGCCGAAAGGTTTTGAGACCTTCGATCATGAGTTGCATGTGTGCCAACTCAAGAGAGTGTTGTATGGGTTGAAGTAAGCACCTCGTGCTTGGTACACTAGGATAGACAACTATTCACCGGGTTTGGCTTCATAAAGAGTGAAGCGGATGCGAACCTGTACCACATCGTGGTGAAAGGTAAGTTGTTGATTATTATACTTTATGTTGATGATCTCATATTGACTAGTGATGATCAGTTTATCATGTCTTGCAAGGAGGACCTTGCAAGAGAATTCGAAATGAAAGACATGGATCTCATGCATTACTTCCTTGGCATGTTAGTGTGGCAGAAGGATGGGGAGTTTTTTGTGTCTCAAGGCAAGTATGCCAACGAAATACTCAGGAGATTCCACATGGAGAAGTGCAAGCCCATGCAGACTACTCTAGCAAGCAACTGGAGGAAGGAGGATGCTACTTCAAGAGAAGTGGGAGAGGCTACTGTGTACATGAAGCTTGTGGGTTCACTAATGTACTTAATGAACACACAGCCAAATTTGTGTTATATGGTGAACCAGCTAATTCAAGCGATGGTTCATCCTACCAAGATGTTTTGGAAGGTGGAAAATCATGTATTGAGATACCTCAGAGGCACATCTTAGTATGGATTATGGTACAGACAGACAGAGGGAGTGAAGCTATAGGGATTCACTGATGTAGATTGGGCAGGGAGTCCATCAGATCAGAAGAGCACATCAGAGGGATTTTCAATCCTTGGTCAGCGGCAGTTTCTTAGTACAGCAAGAAACCAAGGTCGGTTACACTCAGCTTGATAGAGGCAGAATATATGGCTGCAAGTCAGACAGCATGTGAGGCCATCTGGATGCGAAAAATCCTATTTGGTTTGTTCGATCAAAGGATGGATCGAACTGTGATCTATTGTGATAATCAGAGTTGTATCAAACTCTCTGAGAATCCAGTATTTCATGATAGGTCCAAGCACATTGATATCCAGTATCATCATCTCATAGACTATGTAGCGAGGAGGATCATGTTGTTGTTGTATATTTCGAAAAAGGAGCAAGAGATTTTGACAAAGGCATTGTCAAAGTGTAAATTCGAGTTCCATAGAGATAGGATCGGGGTGGCAGATAATCCCTTTCTTGTTGAGAGGGAGTGTTGAAATATGGCAACAACAATATTCCAATTTAATTTTTCCTTGAACTAAATTGTGAATTAAAATTGAATTTAGTCTTAACAACTACTTGGAAATAATTAATTAATTTATTTTAAATTAATTAGTTGGAGAAATTGAAGTTAGAAGTCTCTCTGAAGTCATGCAACAGTTATTCCTTAAATTAAAGAGATAAGATTGAGTTACATTTGAGTTGTAATTAGTTAACTCAGTTTATTGAGTTAAGTCTAGTTAAATTAGTTCCAAACTATTTGAGGAATTAATAGTAAGTTAACAGTCAGTTGATGCATTAATGCACTCAACTAGTGCTACTCCAGTTAACTAAAGATTCCCTCATCAGAAACTCATGCATGTCTATTCTAAGAAATACCCAGTTGATATTAATGTTCAAGGACAATGTATTATCAGTTGCATATGTTTTCTCATGGAGAAAACTCATGCATGCAGTCAAGGATTCATCGTTGAGGATTGCGCAGTTTTCAAGGCTTGTTTTTCCACTTGGTAATAGGATAATCATCCACAAGGAACAGTGCAAGGAAATAGGAGTTTAGAGGGTAAAGAGGAAGGTTGGAGAGAAGTCAAGATTGCTTGTGAGCATCTGTGAGGATTGTACTGAGAGCTAGATAGTTGTGAGAGCTAAGGCTTTGTATAATTCCTATGTTTTTCCAGCATGTATGATAATACAATAGTGTGGGATTTTTATCTAAGATTTTCCCCAAAGTATTTTCATGTGTATTGTGACATTAATTCTTCTTCTTCTGGTTATATTGTTCAGCTCGATCTTTAAGCTTTTGCAAATTGATAGTAGAAGTAGGTTATAGTATTCTACTTTGATTTATATTGCATTATTAGTTTAACCTATCACAGATTTTCTACACTCTTTTCACTCATTTTTCACTAGAAATCTTCCTAAGCTTTCTTGTGCCACCGTGAGCCTCTGCAACCAAATTTCACCATTGATTACCTCCCGAACACACTCCAGATTCCATCCACAGACATCTCAATTGCCTGAAGCCATTATCTCCTCCCTGCAAACCTGTATTCTTATTAACTATTGGTTTATTTTTGCAGGTGATCATATAAGACCTGGACAAATAGTTTTTGTACTAGTTGAAAACTTGTTTGTTCCATATTCTCAATAAATGTATTTGAATGGTTTTCATCAACAGAAGATTCAATACCGCACCAGAGCCAAAGGAAACAATTTACACAGTAAAAGGTTAAAATAGAGATGAAATCATTTTCACCAGTAAAGAGTGAAAGATTCATACTAGCAACTCTCCAGGACATATTTTACTCCTTGTTACTTATGTCTTATTGTAAAAGGTAAAAGTGAAAATATAACAAAGCAATAAGGTGGAAGAATTCACATTGAGTGTTAAAACAAAGATAAATCAACAACAACATATTCACATGTTTACATAAAAGACTAAATAGAGGAGGTAGATGAAAGTGTATCAGATGAAAGGTCATAAGTAAATATGACATCCAGTGTGAAGACCAAACAACCAAGCAGCTTAAAGGGAAAAATATCAGAGACTAAAAGCCAGCAAAACCTAAATAACAGGGACAACAAACATCAATTCAATCACTGTCTCTATCTTCTTGCATGAAGATATTTCCTTTTCCTAGATTAGTTCTCAATGGAGTTTGAGATATTTTGTAAATTCTTGTATAAATACTTCATAATTCGAAGTATTGTGTGTGGATTACTATACATTTGTAGAGTTATTTTGATCTTGAACCTTAGGGTTATTGTGCCAATTTTCAAGTCAACAAACTAGAGCAAGTAATAAAAGCATTTCATTACAAGATTCATGAGATGAGCTATTTGCAATGAAGTATCTTCTTTGTCTAATTTTGTCACTTTCTCATGTGTTTCATAATCTTAAATGTTATCCAAATTTGAATTAATTAACTGGAAATATCACTCAGAATTTGTGTAAGTACACTCTCTTTTGCATAGTTATTCATTTATATGTTTTCCTTTGATATCCAGATTTGCGAACCCTTAATTGCTCTCCCATCCTGGTTGCCTCTTTCATTCTCTTCATAGTTCGGCCTAAGGAACCCTTAATTGCTCCCTGGATCCGATTAAAGAACCACTTCACCATCCAACCTTTGATATCTACAAGAACTCGCCTTTCTTGCCCTATAGACACTGTCTTTTAAAAGCTTGATCCAGTCTTGTTTGTCTCAAATTCTAATCCATATCCCAATGGTAAAATAAACCCTCCTTTCATCTATGTAAGTGAGTCCACCACCCAAATTCAAATCAAAACAAAAGCACAATCGTAACTAGCCTAAACTCAAATAATTAAACAAAGTTAAGTAAAAAAGAGAGAGCCCTCTCTGAGATTAGGAAGGCTAGATCCTAATCTCCAAAGTAGGCTTGTGGTTACCTTGGTGATTTCTTTCCTTAACCTTGGGAAATCTCCAAGTGATAACAAACTCGAAGGAGTACGCTCAAAGAAGACTTGGTCAATTTGGAGGGTGCAATTTGGAACATGGAAGTGGATTCATGATTTTGGAGTGCACCTCGCTCTCTAGGAGGGAATAGGGTGAAATTTTGAACAATGAAGGGTCTCCTATCAAGGCTTTATAGTGTGCTAATGCATTGTTTGCCTTAATGGGCTCACTTTGCAACCAAATTTTGTCTAAGACTGGATGATTGATCACAGGGTGAGAAATATTGGTTCTAGACATAAAACCATGTGCGACACATATTGAATCATCGAGAAAAACTAGATAGGCTTGATTAATAATGAATATACATCAAAACACCACTTTATGCACATTCCCCAAGTACAAACAGTGAAGTGTGTGTGACCGCGACCTGAAAGTGTTATTTTACAACAATAAACGTGCTAGAACCATCAAATGCATATAAGGATGTTCTAATCAATGTGTTAACACTTGATACATATCAAACAATAAAAAAAAACACTTGAAAACCAAGACAACATTTGATATGACAATAAGGTAGGCTCCAAAGTGCAAATGTAGTGAAATTTTGGAGGGTTTTGTAGTAGAGACAACACTTGGAAATAAACTAGGTGGAATTCAACTTCTTTGTATAGGAATAGATTTAAGTTAAGGGTCAAACCTTAGGAAGTATTGATAACCCCAAGTTCCCCCTTTTGACCCGGTTTCATACATAGTATCCTCTCTTTTCTCTACTTGGTTTAACTCACACAAAGAAACATAGTATCACAATCGATTCAATTCAGGAAAGGGTAATGTGCATGGTGATTTAAAAATATTCAACATATAGATTTTTCATTTATGATGTTTCTCCATTACCAATAGGCCTGGACAGTACCCCAACATTGTCACTTTAGGGGCACACACATTACTTCACTACTAGCAAGCCTGGACAGTACCCCGGTGAAGTCGCTTGTTTCACCTCCCTGCGTAGGAAGCCTTTCTCTTCTTTCTCCTTGTATTTATTTATTTAATAAAACCATGCATCAAAACTTATTATTTTTAACTTCGGAAGAGGGATCCTAACTTATTGAGAGCAGAGGAGGTTTCCCCTTAAGAGAAGCATTTTAAGACCTATGATTTTCATTCGCCTGCTTTAGATTTTCCCCTTATCCCTTCTCTACTAGATTGGAAAAGTGTTAAAAGACAAGTAGACACATACCAAGTTGAGAAATTTAGGTGCTAGCATAAGCTAAGATCTAATAGGTTCCCTTAGGGTTCTCCTATTGGAAAAATCGCATTTTCCATTTGGACTTACCTCAACCTATGGAATTTCCCAAACAAAGAAAGAGAATAAACATAAATCCAAGCATCGTAGTTGTCACACTTCTCTTTGATTTCACCACAAAGTATTTGTACCATGCACTTTACACACAGGTCTTATTTATGTACAATGAATGACAACAAGAAATTACATGGCATGACTACATAATGGACATACCACTGACTTAAGCAAAAGAAAATAAAAGCGCAAAACAAAATGTACAAGAAGTGCAGCTCGTAGATGCTACTAAAAATAATTCTTAAGGTCTCGACCATTTATGGGAAGGGGGTCAATCCTCCCATCCAAAGGTTTCATCTTGAAGGCATTGTGATCGAGCCTCTGTTCGATTTTAAATGGTCCAATCCACAGTGGTTGGAACTTAGTGTGTTTACCTTTATCCTCATGGCGTTTATCCCATTTCAGAACTAGGTTGCCCACATCAAAGCTCTTTGTCCCTGCAGATTTCCCGTGAAATCAATTCTTTATACAAATCTAATGCATAAAATATTGTTCCTTGGCTTTGAGCCTCTCTTCCTCAAGTTTGAGTAAATTATCTATCCCACTTTGAACTAGTAGGCAAGGTTTTCCTTGTGACTCTTGGGAGAGCTACAAGGCTGGGAGACACTGGTTTCGAGGCAAGATAGATTATTTAACGTACACTAAAGAGTAAGGCAAGGTTTTCAAAGAAGGCTTTGGAGTTACACAATCAACCCAAAGACCATTATTCAAAGCAGTATGCCAGATCTCCTGTTAATATAAAATGGCCTTTTTGATTACGTGAATAATATTTTTATTTATTGATTCAGCTAAGACCGTTTCTCTGGGGATAATAATTAGATGCATGATTTAAAACAATCCCATTTTTTAGTGCAAATTCATAAAGTCTTAATGATGAAAAGTATGTTTCATTATTAAAGGAAAGTGATGTAGGAACACCAAACCTAATTTCAAATGTTTTGTTGCAAAAAAAAACTTCCTAGTCATTCACTTGTCTGAGAGGAACTTCCTCTGACCACTAGGTGAAATAATCTGTAGTTGTTAGTATATACTGGTGTTGCTTTGAATAGTGGGGAAATATCTCTTTGATAACATCAATGCCCCACTGTTGGAATGATTCTTCAACTACTACTAGGAGCAGTGGGGCTGCTGACATTTGATCACGACTTACAAATTTTTTATATGATTAGCACTTGCGAACATAGGTGTGTGCATCTTTGAAAAGACTGGACCAATAATAACCAACCCTCATAACTTTGTGTGTTGTACTTTCTCCTGCATAGTGGCCACCTACTAGTCCATTGTGTAAGTCCTTAAGGACCTTCTTCATATCTTGGGGCTCAAGGTACCTTAGCAAAAGTCCATTTTGGTGCTTCCAAAAAAGAACTTCATTGAACAATTGATATGATAGAGCCTTTAAATTAATTTACATTTTTTTTATTCAATAAGTGTAAGGGTAAGGTTCCATGTTCCAAAAATTGTCATATATCTACGCACCAAGGCGTTGTGGACATGGATAGAGGAAGGTGATCAATATTGTACATTTCTATTTCCTGTTCCCATCCTGAAAGATCCTGTTTGGGAGAATAATTTTCTTCTACTACTAGTATGCATAGATCTTGATCTTTTATAGCATGGAGTGGCTTAAATTCCAGATCATATTCTTAAAGATAGGTCTCCCAATTAGCTCTCTTCTCACCCAACTCTTGTTGTACGAGAAGGTTTCTCACTACTCGATGAGGTACGAATACAGTTGTATATGCTTTAATTAAATAGGTCCTAAAATAATTCATTTCCTTGTATATTACATATGTTTTTTTGTCAATGGTAGGGTAATTTAATTCTAGGCCTTATAGACTGCTACTCATAAAATAAATAGGCTACTCATTTCCTTCACTGTCCTTCTGAGTTAATATGACCACAATTGACAAATCCAAAGCAAATGTATAGAGCAAGAAATCTTTGCCATAATCTAGACCAAAAAGTGTGGGTGTGTCAATGATAACTTGTTTGATTTGAGCGAAAGTGTCTTTCTCCCATTTGTCCCATATGTATACTGCATCTTTCCTGGCCATCTTCTGTATAGGTTTGGTTATTTGTGCATAAACAAAGATGAATTTCCTGAGGAAATTGATTTTCCCTAAGAAAGGATGCATGTCTTTCTTGTTCACCAAAAATGGGATCTGTGTGATAGCCTTGACCCTCTTGGGATCAATCTTGATTCCACTCTTCGCTATGATTTTCCCTAGTAGAATCCCTTCAAACACACCAAAGGCACTCTTCTTGGGGTTCAGGGAAATCCCATAGTTTCGACACCGCTCAAATATTTGTTTTAGATGACATACATAATCTGACCTTTTCTTTGAAAAAAAAGTAACATCATCTAAATAAATAGAAATTCTTTGGCCTATAAGGCCACGAAAGTTTATGTCCATCTCTCTCTGAAAAGTTGTACTGATATTGATTAATCCAAATGGAATTCTTTAAAGGCAAATGTTCCCCATTTAGTCCAGAATGTAGTTTTCAATCTGTCTAGTTCCACTACTAACACTTTATTGTAGCATGAAAATTCATCTAGTAGCGAAAACATTTTAGACCCAGATACTATCTGGATTATCTTCTCCACGGATGGCATGCATAGTTATCTTTGTCAAAATCTTGGTTAAGGTTCTGAAAATATACACATAAACATATTTCACCAAACTTCTTTCTTATTCGGACCAAGTTGGAAACCCATGTGGAGTCTAACTTTGAAGATGATCTGACCATCCAACAACTTTCTCAATTCCTTCCAAATGAGGGGTTCTAGTGTTGGATGTAATTTCCGTAGTTTCTGTTGGAATGATTTCACCCCTTCTTTTATAAGAATTATGTGCTAGATGATAAGAGTGTCATAAGTCTTTAGATCATCATATGTCCATGCACACACATATCTTTATTGCTTAAATATGGGGATAAAATATTTTTTTCTTTTGGGGAACAACAAGTACCAAGGTTCACATACTTTAGATCATGTGGGGTTCCAAGGTTGACTTGTTCATATGCGAGTTTCGAACTCTGAGTGTTTGTGTTAGTATGTCCTCTAAATCGGTTTTGCAAGTCATATAGTTTCTCTAGGGACACCACACCTTTTGCCATAGTGTTTCCTTCCAGTGCTTGGGATGCTTCTTGCAGAGCCTACTCATGCTTGTCCTCCTTTATGATGACATCTTTGAACACATCAGCATTCACCATAAATTATAGTATATGTTGGTCATCATTGAAAACACATTAATTAGTGACATTGTCAGGTACAAATGGTCTATATAAAATTTCAATAGAAAAACCATTTTTCAATGGTGACATCCTAACAACAACATTTGTTAGTGTATCTGTTGCTACATTTCTAGCTCCATGAACATAACAGATGTTGAAAGGCTTAAATTTATTTATCAAACGCCATACCTCCTGCTAGTAGTTTTTTAGATGAGGTGAAACGCAGTGTATAGTATCTTGTACCTAATGAGTGACTACCTCTGAGTCACCAATTACCTTTATGAGCTCTATCTTCAGGTTTGTAGCTTTCTTCAATCCAAGTACGAGTGCTTCATATTTTGCAGTATTATTAGTGCACTCAAACTCTAGACATCATGAAATTATATGCTTCTTGTTATGCAAGTCTGAGAGGACATAACCAGCTCCAGAATTGTCCTGCATCTTAGAACCATCAAAATAAAGATTCTGAAAATCGCTAGCTACTAAGTTGTTTCCTGAATTATTATTCCTACTAATATGAATATTACTACTATTACATACATCTATATTACATAATTCATTTGCACCAGCTAGAGAAGGAATGAGTTCCAACTATGTATCTGATGGGATGGGTGATGGTTGTGCAAGATAGCACCCAAGGTCAGTTTCTAAAAAGTAGTTCCAAAAAATCAGGTTTGCGAAAGCAACAAGCTAATTTTTCCCTTCGAAATGTGTAACAATGTGTTTCATGTAAGGTTCTGATTCCACACGTATTTGATTATTCTTGCCATTGTATGGAAGCCATAAATGCATCCAATCGATAGCAAAATGCCCCTGTAGTTTTCTTTACCTGTCTCTACTTATAAATACACTATAGGCTTCCAGGATGTCCACAATCACTATGTTTATACATTGGTGAACTCGGTGATCAAAGTTAATAAGAATGTTTCCGAGTTCACGAATAACTTGGACAAGAGACCTATCCATCTAAATAATATGTGCATCGGTCTTATCCCATTTGTCATTGATTTTCTTGGAAAATGATAATGGCATTGTGTTTATGGATGCACCATAATCAACTATACAATTGTTAACATTATAATTGAAAAACCCAAACGTCAACATAAGAGGAGGGCAAAGAGTATTAACTTCTAATGTTAAAGTGTTAATGACTGATTCCACAGGACCAGAAGACTTACCAAAGACCTTGTGGGAAGAAGAAGCATTATCACCTGATGAGTATTTGGAAAGTTCTTAGACAAGCATTTCATGTTGGCTTGCTATCCTTGCAAACTCAAAGATCGAAATATTTTTGTGAGGTTTCTTCATATCTTCCACTATGTCATAGTCTACCACATCAGGTATCACCCGAAGTGTTTGGAGGAATAACTTTGTTTGTTAATTTTGGAATGGTAGACTTGGTTTTACTTCTATCAGAAGTGTTATTTGTTTTGGTAGCATCTCTAGACATGCTCTGAGCTTGGTTGATGGGTGGTGTGATTTTCCTTAATAGATGTTCCTTAAAAAATTTCCTTGTTAGCTCTTGTTCAGGAACATGCCCTTAACTTCTCAACTTATATCATTTGTTTTCCTTCTGAGTTGGGGCCTCATTCAATGGTGGTTCTTTAACGTTTATATTCTCATCAGTGAACACACAATTAAAAGTATTTATTGCGTGTTCAACACCCGCAATTTATTCAACCATAGTGGATTCTTATTTTTCTTCTGTTTGCTCAGTCTTCTCATCTAAAAGAGTTGAGTCAATATGTGTGCATCCATAGCATTCACGATGTGATGCCATTGTGGGAATGTCTTCTATGAATGATACTCTTGATGAAACTAATAATATTGGTCGATGCCCATGCTTTCAACATTCAACATGACATTTGAGCTCTGTGCAGATTTAGTCGATTTATTACTATTGTTGTTGTTTTTAGTCCTTCTCGGGAAGTTGAAATTTGGGGGCTTGCTGATGACAATGTTCTCACTTGTCCTTTGTTTTAACTCTGCCAACTCATTGGAAAAAGTATTGATAGTCATGGTCAAGCTTTCAAGATCAGTAGCTTCTTTATCTTTGGCCTTTCTTGAAGAGGCCTAAGACCTTTTATCTATCTCCTTAGAGTCCTTGGATGATTCATCACCGACAATGACTCCAATCGCACACAAGTTCTTTTCAACTGCGATGTATTCTTCAATTTTTTTTGTCAAAGTTTCTTTCAAAACTCTCTTTACAAATTGTGAAATGCTTGTCAGCAAGGAAAAAGTGCAGTAATCAATCGTGATGGGAGCATGAGGTGTCATATCAAGAAGAAATTGGTTCAATACCCAATTAAACCTCTGATTAAAGTACTTTACCTTTTCTTTTGCCCCCATCTTCAGATTCTCTAACTCCTTTAATAACATAGTTGGGGTTTTGTCATCAACAAAATTTTCAAGGAACAACTTTTTAAACCCCCTTCAATTCTAAATTGAATTTACAGGAAGACTATGATACCAAGAAACCTCTCTAACATCTAGGGTACAAGGAAAGAGTCTACATGCAACATTGTCATAAGGTATCTCAAATGTCTGTAGGTGTAAGAATAAGTTATCCAAATGGTCGTCCTCATTGATCGCCTTATCAGGGTCATATTCATTAAAAACTTTTTCGGGTGTCTTGGCATCTTATGTAAAATAGCTAAAAGGGCAAGTCAGCCCCGAGTCATCGAATCTAGACCTTGGTTTGCCACGTTCTCATCCCTATACTCCTCCTATTCTTTATAATATGAGTAATCTTCTTCGTGACCACATAAATCATGGAAAGTGTTGTCTAAACCACACCATTGTCCCCATCACCCCCATTATAAGATGGAGGCTGCTCTGATTTTTCTGTGTTTTCTGCAGATTCCTACTAACTCTTCAAGGGTGGAAAAGACCAAATATTCCACTGTAGAAACCACTATCCCAGTAGGATTTGTTTCTTTCTTCTTCAGAAAAGAAGTAATATTATTTGCTCTAGGAATAAATATTATATACTTTGTGAACTTACGAGTTATAGGTCGAATTGACCAGATGTGCTTGTAAGAAACATCACAAATTTGTTCAGGTTTGGGCTCAAAATATCTTCCTACTTCAAGAATATCAGTCAGAGGGGTTTTGGGAATGTTTCTTCCTTGTCCATAGGAAGTATGATGTGGGTGCTTTGAGTTATCATCCATAAAATTCAAGTTGCCCTCCTTCTAGCACCAAAAATGTTGATAGTGCTAGACCTACCAACGTTCAAGGGGTTGTCCTCGATATGCGGTCCTAATTAGACCTCACACTGTTTGGGATAGGAGCCCCATCTAGAATATGACACAACTTCCATCTATTTAAATATCTTCCTTGGCTTTAACTTTCAGCAAGAGAGAGAATCACATATGTGCCTCCAAAAAGCAAGCAAGTGTGTCTCGTGAATGTTTAGTTGCAGGTGGATCAATGTTCTTCTCCTACAGAGGAGGGGTGAAAGTGAGAATCTAAGAGACAGGTAATAGTATCACCCTATTAAAGACACACACAAACAAGAATGTTTCATCTATCATCCAACATAATAGTCCACAAAGATGCAACGTTCATCACAACCATACATTCTCAATAAAATAAGCACTATAATAACTGAAATAGTTTAACTACCATAGTACTGGTGAAAGAAAACATGAATCATAAACATTCACATAATAGTCTTACAAACATTCATAATCCATGTATGAAAGTGTGTTGGCCACTAGGCTTCAAATATTAAGTATAAGTCACAAGATGCATGAATACAATGAACATCACTTGCTCCAAGAGTGGAACGTTAGATCCACTACTTGCTCTGGAAAAGTACAAATTTATCTCTCTTATGCCTTATGGGAGAAGACAAGGTTCAGAGTCCATTACATGAGAAATGAGGATTTATTTATAACTTGAGTAGTTACCTTTTATATCCTAATGACTCTTGAATTTTTAACTTCTAGTAACCTTTTGACTTATACAACCTTTGAAGTTCCAAATGACTTTTGGAATTACATATGACTTTTGGTATTACATGTCCTTTTGACTTCCATGAATCTTAAGTTCACACATGACTCTTTTAATTCTACTTGTTTTTCCTTTACAATGATTACAATATTACATCTTTAACTTCCACAACATCATATGATGAAACTAGACGCGTCACCATCTTGGATGACTAGGACTAATAGTGACTGATGACATGGATCTACTTCAGTGGTGACATAGTTGCCATTGTGTCTATTCTTTGTTCATCTTATGATTATAGCACTTCCACCCTCCAAAGGGTCTTTAGTACTGGATTCTTTAAGGTGATTTTGTCATTAAGTTTTAGGTTTTTTCTTGGATCTTTTCACGCTTCCTTTGTTTATCATCTTTGCTCGATCTTCCTTGTGTGTTCTTGCCATGAGGTCCCTAGAATACCTATTTATGCAATCACTTGAGACAAGAAACTATCAGTCTGAAAACCTCCTACTCTATCATGTTTTATGCATATTTTCCTATTATTTCTCTTTTAGTGCACCTAAAAGTATCAAAGAAGATTTAGGGCGCACTCTGAAAGGTTGAAGGTCTGGGAGGAGGAGCTTGGAGGCTTCAATATGCACTCATGCACCCTAAGGAATGAATAAATCAGGGCAGGGCACATGTCACAAGTTTGAAAGATGAAGGGGGAGGCTTTAGGCTTCCCAAGTGTGCTATGCACTCAAGGGAGAGAGGGAGCATGCAGGGCAAACTCTCGAAGGTTGAAGGCTGAGGCTTTGTTCCTTCAGGGTTCTCTCATGTGCTGAATAGGCCTCAAGAAGCGTGCAAGACACACTATTAAAGGATGAAGGCTAGGGCTTCATGCCTTTAGTGTACGCCAGTGCAATTGAGTAGTTCAGGAGGGCACAGGGTACATAGGGGAAAGCTAAAGGATTAAGATTTGGGTATTCGAGGTGCACTAGTCTGCTCAAGGAGAGCGCACTTCTTCAATTCAAAGGAGTGTGCTCAAGGAAGACTTAGTCAATTTGGAGGATGTGGTTTGGAATAAGGAAGGGGATTCATGATTTCAAAGTGCACCCAACCCTCCAAGAGGGTGCAAGGTACACTTCTAAACAACGAAAGGTCTCCCATTAAGGATTTGGAGTGCATTCATGTGATCTTGGCCTTATTGGGATCACTTTACAACTGAATTTTGTCTAAGTCTAGATGATTGATCACGAGGGGAGCAAGATGAGTTCTAAACATAAAACCATGTATGAAACATACTGAATCATTGAGAAAACTTATACATACTTGATAAATAATTAATATACATCAAAACATCACTTTATGCACATTCCCCAAGTACAAACAATGAAGTGTGTGCGAGACCTGAAAGTGTCGTTTTACAACAACAAAGGTGTTATGACTAAGAAATGCATATAAGGATGTTCTAATCAATGAAAAAAAACTTGAGAAAATTCAAGAACACTTGAGACATATCAAAAAACACAAAATGACACCTGACGAGCAAGGCAACATTTGATACAACAATAAGGTAGGCTCCAAAATTTGAATGTAGTGAAATTTTGGAGGATGTTGTAGTAATGAAAATAGAACCCTAATATGTTTGTTGGAGATGTAAAAATTACAACTTTGATGTCCTATATTACCAATCTCATTAAGTGGAAAAAATTATCATAATTTTTATGGGGCAATAGAGGCTGCAACAAGACTAGGTTTTAGGGAGGAATATCCTTTGACAGGACTTGTCTAGGATGACCTAAATAGGCTCATAATGGACCTTGAAAATGTTGTGACTATTGGGTGTGTGTTATATTCTATCCAAAACTAGTGTAATATTATTTCCTATATATATGTGGACACAAGGATGGGGGGTAGACCCAAAGATGGTGGGAGGACCTACCCATGGTTTTGGGCATGATGGTTTTTTGCCCATGGTATTTTCTAGATCTGGTTAAGGGAACTACGATTATGTTCTAATCCAAGGTTAATGGATTGGGTTTTATGAATGATTTGACATGTATATATATGTATTGTAACATTGAAAGGAATATAATGAAAAATCAATCAGGTAATCCTGGTTTTGGGATCCAGGCGAAAATATCTATGTATATTTGTTTTATGTTCTTTCCATTTTTTTGTTTTTTTTTTGTTTTAAGAATTCATTTGTAGGTAATTTATGTACAGGGTTAAAACTTACATTTGGTATCAGAGTTGTTTCAACTTCAAGGGGGTGCCTTTGCTGCTGAGGGGATTTTCTCGGCCCTATGGTAGACCTTGTTTAGTGGGAGATCAGTGGGATCGATTCGTGTGGTAAAATAAGATGAAAAGTAGTGAAAAGATAGAGATTGAGAAATTTAATGGTCAGATTTTTGAGTTGTGGAAGTTCAAGATGGAGGATCTGCTCGTGGATAAAGATCAGTGGATCGCGGTAGATCTGGGTACTAAACAAACAACAATGTCAACAGAAGATTGGGTGAAGTTGGATTTGAAGGAAAAAGGCACAATATGGTTGTGTATCTCAGATTTAGTATTGTTGGATGTATTAGGGGAAGCTATGACAAAGGATTTGTGGGTGAAGTTAGGGAATTTATACCAATCTAAGGCTCTTGTGAACAAATTGTTCAAGTGGAAAAAAATTATAACCTGAGGATGAAGGATGGAGACTTGGTGATAGAGCATCTAAACACCTTCAATGTTGTGGTAAGCTAGTTGTTATCTATTGATATAAAAATTTAGATGAAGATAAGTGCATCACTTTGTTGTGTTCTTTACCAGATTCGTGGGATAGTCTGGTGGTTGCAATAGGTAGCAATACAACTGGTTTGAAGTTTTATGAAATAGACTCATCCTTGCTTTTGAAGGAGATGAGATGGAAAAATATGGAGAGATAGAATGGAGATGCCTTGTCTATATAAAGACGGTCCCAGAACATAAACAAAAATAAGTCCTCAACCATACCTCAGATGAAGATGGATATGTGTACTTGGCTTCTTCCTCAAGGACATAAGTAGATCATGAGGTATGGTTGATTGACAAAGGTGCATCCTTTCACTTCACTCCCCGTAGGGAGTGGTTCTACGAGTATGAGAAATATTATGGTGGTGATGTTTTCTTAGGGGATGATAGGAAGGCTAGAATAATTAGATGCAGAAAATTCAAGCTAAAGTTGCAAGGTGGAAGGATTAGAACACTTCCTGGTGTTCTGCATATTCCTGCATTGGCCATAAATCTAATTTTTTTAAGCAATATGGACGATACAAGTGTCAAAATAGTGTTCAAGAATGATACTTGCAGATGGTTTGGGGAGCACTGGTATTGATGTCGGGAGTTCAGATTGGAAATCTGTACAAGCTTCTTGATAACACTGTTATTGATGGGTGCAACGGTTCTGTGTTTCCTAAAAGTGGAGTAGAAAATCTAGTGGTCTTTGGAGACAAGACCATGTTATGGCATCAAAAGCTTGGACATATTGGAGAAAAGTGCCTTCTAATACTGCATGGTAATGGTATGTAGAAATTATGTCTAATTTCTCTTTGGATTTCGATTTCTATGAACATTGTGTATATGGGAAGAAAAATTGGGTGAGTGTCCCCTCTGGTGCTAAGAGGGCGAAAGGGACATTAGAACTTGTGCACAATGATGTGTTTGGACCTGTGTCGATTCCATCACTGAGTAAGTTTGTGTACTATTCCTCATTTATAGATGATTTCTTGAGGAATAAATGGATATACTTCCTCAGGAAGAAATATGAAGTCTTTAATAGGTTTAAAAAATTTAAGGCTTTGGTTGAATATAAGACAGATAAGAAGATCAAGGTATTAAGGACAGATAATGGTGGAGAGTTCTGCAAGAAGGAATTTGAATATTTCTGTAAGAAGTGTGGTATAGCACAACAAAATAATACTCTATACACACCTCAACAAAATGGATTTGCAGAAAGAATGAATGATACTTTGAGGGAAAATGCAAGAAGAATGCTCATTGGTGTGGGGTTAGGAAAATAATTTTGGGCAGAGGCAGTGGAGACTACATGTTACCTAGTTAACAAATCACCTTCATTAGCATTGGAGGATAAGACTCCACATGAGGTATGCACTAGTAAGAAACCCTCTCTTTCACATCTGAGGGTGTTTGGCTATGATTCATATGTACATGTTCCAAAGGAGAAAAGAACCAAGTTGGATAGTAAATCTGAAAGGTGCATCTTTATTGGGTATAAGGATGGTTTAAAAGGTTATAAGTTTTGGAACCCAGAAACAAGGAAGGTTATGTACAACCGAGTTGTGGTGTTTAGAGAGGTGAAAGATTTTATTAAACATGATGTCCCACCAAAGGAACCTGAGAAGATAAAGTTTTAACTTAGCAGGAAGAATCATACTCTACAACAGAATATGAATCGGAAGAGGAAGAGCTAGAAACTCCATCTTTGAGAAGATGAGTTCAAGAGAGAAGGCAACAAGAAAGGTATAGTCCATCTACTTTTTGTTCAAATTTTAATTTATCTATTACTGATGATGATCTCAGAACTATGAAGGAGGTAGTAGATTCAGAGGATGGAAAACTCTAGAAAGAGGCCATGGTTGATGAAATGACATATTTGGATAAAGATGAGGTTTGGGATCTAGTGGAGTTGTTGGATGGAAGGAAAACCATTGGAAGCAAATGGTTGTTTAAGAATAAGATGAATGTAGAAGGAAAGATGGAGAAATAAAAATCTTGGTTGGTAGCAAAAGGTTATTTCCAGGTGCTGAGAATTGGTTTTGGTGATATTTTTTCTCCTGTTGCCAAGTTATCTTATATTAGATTACTTTTATCTGTTGTTGTTGCTTTTTATTTTGAAATAGAATAGATGGATGTGAAGACAACATTTCTTCATGGGGATCTGGAAGAAGAGATATACATGAAGCAACCTGAAGGCTTTGTGGTGAAGGGTAAGAAATAACTGGTATGAAGGTTAAAAAAGTCTTTGTATGGGTTAAAACAATCACCAAGGACACAACATCAAAAATTTGATACATATATACGGGGACTTGGATTCACCAGAAGAAAAACATATCACTGTGTGTATTTTAAATTAATTGGTGACCGTGTTATTTATTTGGTCTTGTATGTGGATGATATGTTTCTGATTGGAAATGATAAAGAAATTATCTAGGATTTGAAGACCTGGTTATCCTCCAAATTCGACATGAAGGATCTTGGTGTTGTAAAATATATTTTGTGCATCGAAATTAAACGAGATCTAGAAAAGAGGAAGCTCTAGTTAAACCAGAGGAAGTATGTCGAGATAATACTATAGAGGTTTAATATACAGGATAGTAAACCAGTGAGGGTTCCTATTCCTGTAGGTGTAAATTTATCATCTGAACAGTATCCCAAGACACAAGAAGTTGAATAGAACATGTCTCGTGTTCTATATGTAAGTGCAGTTGGTAACCTGACGTAAGCATTGGTATGTACTAGACTAGACATTGCACAGGTAGTGGGAGAATTGAGTAAGTTTATGTCAAAACTAGGGAAGGATAATTGGACAACAGTGAAGTGGGTTTTCAGATATTTACATGGCACTAGTGATTATGGTCTGTGCTATCAAGGAAGACCAAGATTGGACAATGTTTTAGACATTCAGGGCTTTGTTGATGCAAGTTGGGTTGAAGATCTAGATTAGAGAAGATCTACTAGTGGGTATATGTTTAAAATACTTGGAGCAGTCAGTTGGATGAGAAAGAGACAGTTTGTAGTGGCAATTTCAACTACAGAGGCGGAATACATGGCAACCACTCATGTAAGCAAGGAAGTAGTTTGGTTGCAGAGATTGTGTTCAAGTATGGGGTTAGTACAACGAGCTATAAGGATAGACTGTGACATCCAAAGTGCAATTTTCTTTTCAAAGAACTCTACTTATCATTCAAAGACAAAGCATATTGATGTTCAGTATCACTTTGTGAGGGATATGGTTGAGTACAAAAAGGCATTGTTGGTAAAGGTGGACACTTTGAAGAATGTTGCAGATGCATTGACAAATTTTGTGAGCACTAAGAATTTTTCTTGGTGTACAGAAACAATGGGCATTATAGGGTTGGACCAATAAATAAGATCTCTTGTGACCCTCTGTGTGGAAAGGAAAACAAGTGGGAGAACGTTAGGTGTGTGTTATATTCTTTCCACGACTAGTTGCACGGGCATGGGATTTGGGGCAACGCCCTAGGATTTTTTTTCCAATATACATGCAAACCCAAGTATGGGGAGTACTCCTAAATATGGTGGGTGAACCTATACATGGTTTTGTGCATGGGTTTTGCACATGGTTTTGGGCATGATGGTTTTCTTCCCATGGTATTTTGTAGATCCGATCAAGGGAACTAAGATTATGTTCTAATCCAGGGTTAATGGATTGGGGTTTATGAATGCTTTAGCATATATATATCTATATACTATATATATATATATATATATATATATAATATATATATATATATATATATATATATATAGATATTGTAAAAATAAAAGGAATCTAATGAAAAATAAATCTGGTAGTCCCGGTTTTGGGGTCCAGGGCAAAATCTCTGTGTATATTTGTTTTCTGTTCTCACCATTGTTTATTTTTTTCTGTTTTAAGAATTTGTTTGCAAGTAATTTATGTACAGGGTTAAAACCTACAGTTACCATCCAACATAATCAAATGTTCATCACCATAAAGTTAAAGGAATTGGTCAGAATTGAATCCTTTATAGCTCTCCTTATTGCTCAAGAAATCTAGGAAGGGATTCCTAAATACCTCCAACAAAGACATCCTTTGGGATATCCCTATATCAATATGGCTTTCAATTGAGCCTCTTTTTGTACTAGTTTTATCCTGATATTTGGGGCTAGATGGATCAGGTTACAATTCCATTTCCCAATCATTTGGTGCCCTACTAGGTTTTATTAGGCACTCACTCATTGGGATGAGCACGACGAAAGGACATGATGGCATGAATTGGAATCTTTCTTGGGATATTATTATAGCAGGGAGTTCATCCATCCTTCATACTCATGGAGTGATATACACGCAAACCTTCCTAAACAAGAGGATGATGATGCATGATGACATGCATAAGGACTAGTAGGGGGTAGATGAAGAGCTACATAATTGAGCTTTTTGTTGTGAAATTACGTACTTTGTTTTTTACTTATCCATTGCTTTTTCCCTCAAATTTATCATTAAACCTTGTACATACACTATGGGTAGCTTAAGGTATGAAATATGTTTTTACTAGTTATCTTCTCACATTTATATATTAGAACTGGAGGGTGTTAATAGAGTAGTTTCATATAGACACACACACACACACACACAGAAGGAGAGAGAGTACATAAAGAGGCACTAACTTAAGCATATAAAGGTCTACAACTTGTATTATGTGATTGTAAGAATGTGACAATCATAAGAAGGAAACATATGACACCTACGAATTTAACTTCATGTTATAAAGAGAAAATGAATTCGGTTTGGGCATCTATGAGGAATCCATACACAAAAGCGTAGCCATTTGTGTATCATTCCATGGATGTTGTGCATAGGATCAATCATAAGTCAGTCTATTCTATGGATTTCATCCAAGTCGAAGAAGGGTGTTTTGTGTCTAACAAGTTGCTACAATAATGATTAAAGATTGTCTGAGATGCTTCTATGCTTAACATTCGTTACAACACTAAGGGAAAATGAATTATTGCTCGCAGGATTTCATTGTTATGTTTACTCTTTAATTAGACAATTGATGTATCATGGGGTTAACCATTTTGGTTACAACGACCTCTAATTTCAAATGGTATTTTGGGACTTAAATTCACCTTTGCCAAATAAATATATGTTCTCTTAAGCATATACATATAAATAGCGTGTGAAATATATTGTAAGTTTTTATTACTCTTAATATAAATCATTTTCCGTGAATGCATTGATTTATTTATTGAAGTTGTGCTGGTGAATTCATGAGTTCGTAGACACAGGCCAAACTTTGAGTTGGGACCACTCTAGATAAGGTCATGCATTGTGTTTATTTCCTATACATTGTGTGTTTAATTTCCAAAAGTTGTTTTTTGCAAGTTGTGTATTTTAATTTGATTGTAGATTTGATAAAATTGACTGAGTTACTTCATGCGAAGTGTGTGTGTGTGTGAGTGTGCTATTTTCATTTCTCTGTAGTGTGTTAAATTTTATTCTATTTCTTTCTTATATTTTTCCTATGCCATGTTTTAATTTTTGAGTTTGAAGGGCGGTGATCCAACTATTGTGAAACCAATAATAGGCATTACAAAACCAGCACAGAGTATAAAGGAGAGCAAGATATTTTGGATATTCATGGAGATGAATATCCGAATGGGGATCAATATCAAGCCGCGGTTATCACCCATAGTCTACAATAGTTTGCAGAGTTTTGTAGAGTTCAAAGCAGACTTCCACCATGTCTTCATGAAGGTGCGGAAGGACACGACAAAGATGTGGCATGATATACCGTATTTGGCAACTGACAATATGATATTCGCATTCCTTGAGTCTGGGTTACCGGAGTGGCGCGCTCCAGCTGGCTCCGCGATGGAAATGGAGAAGTCTGCTATGTAGCGTAAGAAAGAAGAAACAAAACTTTGGATGACGCAATTGACAGAAAAATGCAGGAAAGTAGAAGCAGCGGCTAAGGCCCAGGCAGCGCGTGATGCTATGAAGTTGGCGGAACAACAGCAGAATACACCAAAAGACAAGCATGAAGGAAAAAAGTAACCTTCGCCCGAACTAGAGACCGACACAGAAAAAGGTGGTGCGGAACCGAATATGACGTCCACCCAACTCAAGCGTCCATGACCGCGAGTGAAGACCGTGCCGTGAAAGAAGATAAAAGCCTCAAAGACTTCTTTCGACCCAATCACCCTCAGTAAGGGGGATTTACATGATATTGGAAAAATGGTGAGGGATTTCACCGCGAAGGCCCTCCAGTAGTTTGAGGAACAACAACAGTTGGTATTGGGGGCTCTCCAGACAAAAATACAGGAGTTGCAGGTGTGCACTCCACAGGCTTGCACAATGTGCACTAGCCTTGCAATCGGCACTTTAGCTGTTGAGGAAATGTTTCACACCAAGGTGACCAACATGATAGTGCTACTAGATGGGGCACTCACTATAGAGAAGGAGACCGACAAGGCCATGGTCAGTAGTTTGAAATGCATCGAATTAAATATGGTTGCGCTCCCTCAAGAGATGCTTTATCTCTTATAGGATGGAGTCACCGCGAAACATCGAGCCAGGGAGAGTCACGCTATATAGGAGATGTGTGAGAAATGCATCAACATTGAGCAATTGAGCCTACACTGCAACGAAGTAGTAGAGCAAAAAAAACAGATGATGTAGGTCGTTGAGGAAGCCTATCAAATGGTCTCGGCGTTGGTCATTCAAGCGGAGGAACAAGTGGAGGCACGCGTCCATAAATTGGCCATAGGGGTGCGCGATGCTAAAGAAGAGATGGCCTAGGTTCAACTGGAGATGAACCTGCATATCATACAATTGAAATTGAAGTCTCAGCCTTCAACTTTGCCAGAAATCAGGGAATAACGAACCATTGTTGTTACAGCAACAACAACGATGTTGACAGCGCAGTGGCAGACTGCATGCATTTGTTCGAGCAGTCATTCGAGGTGCTAACTACCCCACAGGAGGACCCGAATATAGAGTGCCTAGAGATAGAGGAGCACGAGCTACAATAGAAGTATGACGAAGTAAAAGGGACCACGTAGACATTTTCCCTTACACAGAGGATTGCAAGGATGCAGCAGGCAAAGGTGCTCAAGGAACAGGTGGATGCTACTTGACATAAGGAAGCATTCTTAAAATCACACCTATAGCCATGGATCAATGAGGCGTATACAATTACAACCTCCATTGAAGCAAATCTTGTGCAACTGTAAGCAAATCAATAGAGGATTTAGGGCAGAAATTCAACAGCAGCAGTCACTGAACAATGCACGGAGGAAGTTCAGTAGGAAACTGCTCAATGTGTTGCCAAAGTTGCAACGATCCAATTAGATCTGGGAGGTCTTCATGCTAAGATCTTTGCACCTATAGGGTGACTCGAGGATAAGTCACAATGTTTGTGTTGGGGGCCTGTTGGGTGCGACATCCCCCAAGGGTAGTTTTGGTGCTTATAGCCTAGATTTTGGTCCAATTTTGTAATTCCAATATAAAGACTCTGCATTTTGTGGGCACGGAGTGCGTATTTGTTAAAGAGTCATAGGGTTGTCCACCATTATTTTGATAATGTAATGTCGGCTATAGAAGATCTACCAATGGTCCGGAGAACATGGGATTGTACAAATAGAGAAAAGCTCTAACTAGTCAAAGGCATCTAATCTAATACAATATGGAAAATCAATGAATATGTATGCGAGATAGCTCTGAAGTGTAAGTCTGAGTTTCGGGTCGTAGTGTAGGTAGAGGCTCTGCAGCTGAGTGCATAGAGGCCTAGTAGTTCGCCACTGAGTGCACAGACCCCTGTAGCTGAGTGCGCAGGGCAAGTCGAGTTTGTAATCATCTAGAAGTATTAATAAAGAGAAGTGTATTATAAATTTTGTGTCTTATTCCCTGTTTATGCATCTGTTATATTAGGTATGAATTTCACTTCTAATGCTTATATGATGCACGAATGTGTATAATTGTATTGGATAAGTAAATGCAAGTAATAACCTCTGTTTTCGTGAAGCTAATTAAGATATGATAATGAGATAAGTAAGATACTTAGCTTAGTTTGAGAGACAGTGCAGATCACTGCTCTAATGGCATAAAAGGACTTCAGTCCCAAGTTAGGGCTATGTAAAAACTGATTGTAACACTTCACGAAGGTACTGAAGGATAGAACAGAACGTGAAGCAACCTATGCGAAGGCAGGAATAGTTGGAAATAACCGACATCATACCATCTCAAGGGTGCAGAAACTAGGTTCCAGCATCCTCCCATACTGCTTCGAGTGAGACTTCAATCCGCGTTCTGCGGGCTGATGTCAAAAGGGCCAGTAGTGTAGGGATTTGTTTGCCTAACTATTTGAACATGGGTCAAGCCCCCTCAAGCCAACAACCAATCTAAGTCTCTAGTGAATAAATTGTTCCTATGGAAAAAGTTGTATAACTGAGGATAAATTATGGAGACTCAATGACAGAACATTTGAACGCGTTGAATATTGTGGTAAGTTAGTCATTATCTATTGATATTAAAATTTTAGATGAAGATAAGTGCATTAGTTTGTTGTGTTCTCTACCAAATTCACGGGATAGCCTGGTTATTGCAATAGGCAGCAATGCAACTGCCTTGCAACTTGATGAAATAGTCTCATCCTTACTGATGGAGGAGATGAGACGGAAAAATATGGAGAGCCAGAATGGTGATGCCTTGTCTGTACGAGGACGGTCCCCAAAAAAAAAAAAAGTCATCGATTTGGAGATCTAAATCTCCAGGAAAATTGTAAAGGTGGTGTGCTAGAAATGTGGAAAGAAAGGGCACTACAAAAGGGACTGTAAATCTAAATCTCCTGACAAACGAAAGGGATCTAATGATGCTCCTTTTGTAGAGGTGAAAACCACCTCAAATGAAGGTGGGGATGTGTACTTGGCTTCTTCAAGTACACATGTAGATCATGAGGCATGGTTGATTGACTCAAGTGCATCCTTTCACTTCACTCCCCATAGAGAGTGATTCTGTGAGTATGAGAAATATGATGGTGGTGATGTCTTCTTGGGGGATGATAGGAAGGATAAAATTGTTGGTAACAAAAAAGTAAAGTTGAAGTTGCAAGGTGGAAGGGTTAGAACACTTCCGGGGTGTTCTGCATATTCCTGCATTAGCCAGAAATCTAATTTTTGTAAGCAAGATGGATGATGTAGGTGTAAAAACAGTGTTCGAGAAGGATACCTGCAAGATGGTTCGAGGAGCTAGTATTGATGTGGGGAATTCGAATTGGAACTCTGTACAAGCTGCAAGGTAGCACTGTTGTTGATGGGTGCAACAGTTCTGTGGTTCCTAAAAGTGGAATAGAAAATCTAGTGATATATGGAGAGAAGACCATGATGTGGCATCAAAGGCTTGGACATATTGGAGAGAAGGTCCTTCGAATACTTAATGGTAAAGGTATGGTATAAGGTATGAGTAATAGATCTATGGATTTTGATTTTTGTGAAAATTGTGTATATGGGAAGCAGAATTGGGTGAGTTTCCCCTCTGGTAGTAAGAGGGTGAAACATATATTAGAGCTTGTGCACAGTGATGTGTTTGGACCTGCGAAGGTTCCATCACTAGGTAAGTCTATGTACTATGTATCATTTATAGATGACTTCTCAAGGAATACATGAATATATTTACTTAAGGAGAAATATGAAGTCTTTGACAGGTTTAAAGAATTGAAGGCTCTAGTAGAAAACCAGACAAAGAAGAAGATAAAGGTGTTCAGGTAAAATAATGGTGGAGAGTTTTGCAGCAAGGAATTTGAAGAATTTTGTAAGAAGTGTGGTATAGCATGGCAGAAGACTACTCCATACACCTGAGTAAAATGGAGTTGCAGAAAGAATGAACAAGACATTGATGGAAAGGGAAAAAAGCATGCTCAGTGGTGTCGAGTTAGGAAAATAATTCTGGGCAGAGGGGGTGGAGACAACATGTTACCTAGCCAACAGATCACCTTCATCAGCGTTGGAGGATAAGACTCCACAAGAGGTATGGACTGGTAAGAAACCCTCTCTTTCACATCTGGGGGTATTTAGATGTGATGCATATGTACATGTTCCAAAGGAGAAAAGAACCAGGTTGGATAGTAAATCTGAAAAGTGCATCTTTATTGGGTATAAGCATGGTTTAAAGGGTTATAAGCTTTGGAACCCAGTAACAAGGAAGGTTGTGTATATCCGAGATGTGGTGTTTAAAGAGGTGAAAGATGTTATTAAACATGAAGTCCCATAAAAGGAATCTAAGAAGATAGAGTTTGAGCTAAAGGAGGCAGAATTGGACTCTACAGCAAAAGAGGAATCAGAAGATTAAGAGCCACAAACTCTGAGTGAGAGAAGATCAGTTCAAGAAAGAAGGCAACCAGAAAGGAATAGTCCATATTCTTTCTATTCATTTTTTTCTTTATTATTACTGATGATGATCCCAAAATTGTGAAGGAAGTAGTAGATTCAAAGGATGGAAAACTCTGGGAAGAGTCCATGGTTGATGAAATGACATCTTTGCACAAAAATGAGGCTTGGGATCTGGTGGAGTTGTTGGATGGAAGGAAACCCATTGGCAACAAATGGGTGTTCAAGAAGAAGACAAATGCAGAAGGAAAGGTGGAGAAACACAAAGATCAGTTGGTAGAAAAATGTTATTCCCAGGTGTCGAGAACTGATTTTGGTGATATTTTTCTCCTGTTGCCAAGGTAGCTTCTATTAGATTACTTCTATCTATTGTTGTTGCTTTTTATTTTGAGGTAGAATAGATGAATGTGAAGACAACATTTCTTCACGAGGATCTGGAAGAGGAGATCTACATGAAGAAACCTGAAGGTTTTGTGGTGAAGGGTAAGAAATAACTCGTATGCAAGTTAAAGAAGTCTTTGTATGGGTTAAAACAGTCACCAAGGATGTGGTATCAGAAATTTGATACATTTATACGGGGACTTGGCTTCACCAGAAGAAAAGCAGATCATTGTGTGTATTCTATTAATTGGTGACTGTTATTTATTTGGTCTTGTATGTGGATGATATGTTGCAGGTTGGAAATGACAAAGAAATTATCCAAGATTTGAAGACCCAATTGTCCTCCAAATTTGATATGAAAGATCTTGGTGTTGCAAACTATATTTTGGGCATGGAAAATAAAAAATATCAGGCAAAGAGGAAGCCCTGGTTAAACCAGAGGAAGTATGTCAAGACAATACTACATAGGTTTAATATGTAGGATAGTAAAACGGTGAAGGTTCCTATTCTTGTAGGTGTAAAGTTATCTGTCGAGCAGTGTCCCAAGACACAAGAAGAGGAAGAGGACATGTCCCATGTTCCATATGAAAGTGCAGTCAGTAGCTTGATGTACGCAATGGTCATTACTAGACCAAACATTGCACATGAAATGGGAGTATTGATCAAGTTTATTTCAAAACTAGGGAAGGAGCACTGGACAACAGTGAAGTGGGCTTTCAGGTATTTGTATGGCACTAGTGATTATGGTTTGTGCTACCAAAGAAGACCAGGATTGGACAGAGTGTTGGATATTCATGGCTTTATTGATGCAAACTGGGCTGGAGATCTGGATCAGAGACGATCTACAAGTGGGCATGTGTTTAACCTATTTGGATATACAGTGAGTTGGATGAGTAAGAAACAATATGTAGTGGCATTATCAACTACAGAGGCAGAATACATGGCAGCCACTCATGCAAGCAAGGAAGCAATTTGGTTGCAGAGAATGTGTTCAAGTATGGGGTTAGTACAGGGAGCTATAAGGATAGACTGTGACATCCAAAGTGCAATTTTCTTGGCGAAGAACGTTGCGTATCATTCAAAAATAAAGCACATTGATGTTCAGTATCACTTTGTGAGGGATATGATAGAAGACAAAAAGGTGTTGCTGATAAAGGTTGACACTTTGAAGAATACTGCAGATGCATTGACAAAATCTATGAGCTCTAAGAAGTTCTCTTCATGTAGAGAAACAATGGGTGTTTCAGGGCTAGATAAATGACTAAGCTCTCTTGTGGCCCCCTTTGGAAAGAAAACAACAAGTGGGATAATGTTGGATTGTGTTATATTATTTCCACGACTAGACTACCTAGTTATTGGGGGGTTAGAGGGGCGCGGGGGGGGCAGAGCTCCCCCTTCGTTGCTCTGACTATCCAGCGGGGGTGGGGGTAGCCCCCCTCTATGAGGTCCAAGGCAGTGCCCCGGGGAAAAAAAAATTGGACCTTATATTAGGTGGGGTGAACCTACCTATGGTTTTGTGCATGGTTTTCGCACATAGTTTTAGATGCTATGGTTTTTGGTCCATGGTATTGGATTCTTTAGCATGTATATATGAATGTTGGGTAAATTTTCAACCTAAACAGATCTCAGTAGGACAAACCAATATGATAACACAACCTTAGGAATTTTTGGATTTATATTTCAATGTTGAGAACACCGATCATAATTTTTTGTGTGAATTATATCTCTTTAATTTTATTATGGCAGATAATTCAAGGTGGAACTCGTTGACAGTGTTGGACCTGCCAACATTCAAGGAGATCTCCCCAATATGCAATCCCAATTAGACCTCACACCATTTGGGATAGGAGCCCCATTTGAAATATGGCACAACCGTTGTCTACTTAAAGATATGCCTTTGATTTAGCTGCCAGCAAGAGAGAGAATCACATATGTGCCTCCGAAAAGCAAGCAAGTGTGCCTAGTGAATGTTCAGTTGCAGGTGCATCAAGGTTCTTCTACTACAGAGGGAGGGAGAAAGTGAGCCTCTAAGAGAGAGGTAATAGTACCACCCTATTAAATAAAAACATAAACAAGAATGTTTCTTCTAACATGAATAGTCCACAAATATGTGATGATCGTCACATCCATTACAACATGTTCTCGAGAGAATAAACACTAAAATAACTGAAATAGTTCAACTACCTTAGTAATGGTGAAATAAAAAATGAATCATAAATATTCACTAAATAATATTACAAACATTCATAATCCATGTATGAAATCATGCTGGCCACTAGACTTCAAATATTAAGTATAACTCCCAAGATGCATGAATACAATGAACATCAATTGCTCCAATTGTGGAGCATTGGAGCCACTACTTGCTCCCCAAAAGTACAAACTTATCTCTCTTATGCCTTATGGGAGAAGCCAAGGTTAAAATTCCATTACATGAGAAATGATAATATATTTATAACTTGAGGAGGGACCTTTCATATCCTCATGACTCTTGACTTTCTAACTTCTAGTGAATTTTGGACTTCTAAAACCTCTGAAGTTCCAAATGGCTTTTGGAATTACATATTGCTTTTGGTATTATATGTCCTTTGGACTTCCATGACTCTTGAGTTCACACATGACTCTTGGACTTCTACTTGTTTTTCCTTTACGATGATTATAATATTACATATTTTACTTCCCCATCATCATGTGATGAAACTAGACACATCACCATTTTGGATGATTGGGACTAATAGTGACTGATGACATGAATTTTCTTCAGTGGTGATATAGTTTCCACTATGTTTGTTCTTTTTTCATCTTATGATCATAGCGCTTCCAACCTCTAAAGGGTCTTCATTCCTGGAGTCTCTGGGGTGCTTCGACTATCAAGTTTCACGTGTATTCTTGGTTCTTTTCATGCTTCCTTTGTTTATCCTCTTTCCCCAATATTCCTTGTGTGTTCTTTCCATGAGGTCCATGAAATCCCTGTTTCTGCAATCACTCATGCTGACCAACTATCAGTTGGAGAACCTCCTATTCTACCATTTTTTATGCATATTTTCCTATTAGTTCCCTTTTGGTGTGTTTAAAGTGGTCAAAGAATCTTTAGGGTGCAAGGGCGTACTCTTAAAGGTTGAAGGACTAGGAGGAGAAGCTTTGAGGCTTCGACACGCACTCATGGGCCTTAAGGAAGAAATAAATTAGGGTAGGGTGCATGTCGCAAGTCTAAAGGATGAAGGGGAAGGCTTCGGGCTTCTCAATTGCGCTATGCACTCAAGGGAGAAAGGGAGGGCACAGGGCGCACTCCCAAAGGTTGAAGGCTGAGGCTTCATGCCTTCAAGGTGTGATCATGCATTCAATAGGCCTCAGGAAGGGCGTAAGGCACACCCTTAAAGGATGAAGGCTAGGGCTTTATGCCTTCGAGACGTGCAAGGGTGCTTAAGTAGTTCAAGAGGGTGCATGGAGCATAAGGGAAGGCTGAAGGATTGAGATTCAGATCTTCGGGGTTCACCAATGCACTCAAGGAGGGTACACTTCTTTGAGTCGAAGGAGTACGCTAAAAGAAGACTTGGTCAATTTGGAGGGCGCAGTTTGGAACATGGAAGTAGATTCATGATTTTGGAGTGCACTTTGCTCTCCAGGAGGGAATAGGGTGTAATTTTGAACAACAAAGGTTCTCCCATCAAGGCTTCAGAGTGTGCTAATGTGTTGTTGACCTTAATGGGCTTACTTTGCAACCAAATTTTGTCTAAGACTGGATGATTGGTCACAAGGTCATAAATATTGGTTCTAAACATAAAACCACATGTGACACATATTGACTCATCAAGAAAAATTAGATTAGGTTGATCAACAATGAATATACATCAAAACACCACTTTATGCACATTCCCCAAGTACAAATAGTGAAGTGTGTGCGACCGCGACCCGAAAGTGTTGTTTTATAACAATAAAGGTGCTATGACCATGAAATTCATATAAGGATGTTCTAATAAATGTGATAACACTTGATAACATTAAATAACACTTGATACATATCAAGCAACACAAAATGACACTTGAAAACCAAGACGACATTTGATACGACAATAAGATAGGCTCCAAAGTGTGAATGTAGTGAAATTTTGGAGGGTTTAGTAGTAGAGACAACACTTGGAAACACACTAGGTGGAATTTAAATTCTCTGTATAGGAATAGATTTAAGTTAAGGGTCATACCTTAGGGAAGTATTGATAACCCCAAATTACCCCTTTTGACCCGGTTTCATACATAGTATCCTCTCTTTTCTCTACATGATTTAACTCACACAAAGAAACATCGTATCACAATCGATTCAATTCAGGAAAGGGTAATGTGCATGGTGATTTAAAAATATTCAGCATATAGACTTTTCATTTATGGTGTTTCTCCACTACCAGTAAGCCTGGACAGTACCCCAACATTGTCACTTTAGGGGCACACACATTGCTTCACTACTAGCGAGCCTGGACAGTACCGCGGTGAAGTCACTTGCTTCACCTCCCTGTGTAGGAAGCCTTTCTCTTCTTTCTCCTTGTATTTATTTATTTAATAAAACCATGCATCAAAAATTATTATTTCTAACGTTCAGAAGAGGGATCCTGACTTATTGAGAGTAGAGGAAGTTTCCCCTTAAGAGAAGTGATTTAAGACCTATGATTCTAGTTTGCCCGCTTTAGATTTTTCCCTTCTCCCTTCTCTACTAGATTGGACAAGTATTAACAAACAAGTAGACACATACCAAGTTGAGAAATTTAGGTGCTAGCATAAGCTCAGATCTAATAGGTTCCCTTAGGGTTCTCCTATTGGACAAATCATATTTTCCTTCTAGACTTACCTAAACCTATGGAATTTCCCAAACAAAGAAAGGGAATAAACATAAATCCAAGCATTGCAGTTGTCACACTTCTCTTTTATTTCACCACAAAGTATTTGGGCCATGCATTTACACACAAGTCTTATTTATGTACAATGAAATACAACAAGATGTGACATGACTTGACTACATAATGGACATACTATTGACTTAAACAAAAGAAAATAAAAACGCAAAACAAAATGTACAAGAAGTGCAGATCGTAGCTACTACTAAAAGTAATGCTTAAGGTCTCGACCATTTATGGGAAGGAGGTCAATCTTTTCATCCAAATATTTCATCTTGAAGGCGTTGTGATCGAGCCTCTGTTCGATTTTAAATGGTCCAATCCATAGTGGTTGGAACTTAGTGTGTTTACCTTTATCCTCATGGGGTTTATCCCATTTTAGAACTAGGTTTCCCACATAAAAGCTATTTGTCCCTATAGATTTCCTGTCAAATCAATGCTTTACATTAATCTGATGCATAAAATATCATTCCTTGGCTTTGAGCCTCTCTTCCTCAAGTTTGAGTAAATTATCTATCCTGCTCTGAACTAGTAGGCAAGGTTTTCCTTGTGACTCTTGGGAGAGCTACAAGACTGGGAGACACAAGTTCAGGGGTGAGATAGCTTATTTACCATACACTTAAAAGTAAGGAAAGGTTTTCAGAGAAGGAATTGGAGTTACACAGTCAACCCAAAGAGCATTATTCAAATCAGTATGTCATATCTCTGGTTAATATAAAATGGCCTTTTTAATTATGTGAATAAGATTTTTATTTATTGATTCAACTAAGACCATTTCCCTGGGGATAATAATTAGATGCATGGTTTAAAACAATCCCATTTTCCAATGCAAATTCATAAATTCTTAATGATGAAAAGTACGTTTCATTATTAAAGGAAAGTGGCGTAGATACGCCAAACCTGGTTTCAGATGTTTTGTTGCAAAAAATGAATGACTTACTAGTCATTCACTTGGCTGAGAGGAACTTCCTCTGACCACTGGGTGAAATAATCTGTGGCTGTGAGTATATACTGGTGTTGCTTTGACAAGTGGGGAAATATCTCTTTGATAACATCAATGCCCCACTGTTGGAATGATTCTTCAACTGCTACAGGGAGCAATGGGGTGGCTGACATTTGATCGCCACTGACATATTTTTTATAAGATTGGCACTTGTGGACATAGGTGTGTGCATCTTTGAAAATATTGCACCAATAATAACCAACCCTCATAAATTTATGTGTTGTACTTCCACCTGCATAGTGGCCACCTACTGGTCCATCGTGTAATTCCTTAAGGACCTTCTTCGTATCTTGGGGCTCAAGGCACCTTAGCAAAACTCCATTTTGGTGCTTCAAAAAAATAACTTCGTTGACCAATTGACATGATAGAGCCTTTAAATGAATTTGAATTTTTGTTTATTCAATAAGTGTAAGGGTAAGGTTCCATGTTCAAAAAAATGTCATATATATGCGTACCAAGGCATTGTGGATGTGGATAGAGGAACGTGATCAATATTGTACATTTCTATTTCTTGTTCACATCCTGAACGATCCTATTTGGGAGAATAATTTTCTTCCACTACTAGCATGCATAGGTTATGATCTTTTATAGTATGGACTGACTTGAATTCCAAATCATATTCTTGAAGACAAGTCTCCCAGTTAGCTCTCTTTTCACCCAACTCTTGTTGTACGAGAAGGGTTCTCACTATTGGATGAGGTATGAATATAGTTTTATATGCTTTAATTAAATAGGTCCTAAAATAATTCATTTCCTTGTATAGTACATACATTTTTTTGCAATGGTAGGGTAATTTAATTCTAGGCCTTGTAGACTAGTGCTCATAAAATAAATAGGCTACTCATTTCCTTCACTGTCCTTCTGAGGTAATACGACCACAATTGATAAATCCAAAGCAAGTGTATAGATCAAGAAATATTTGCCATAATCTAGACCAAAAAGTGTGGGTGTGTCGATGATAGCTTGTTTGATTTGAGCAAAAGTGTCTTTCTCCCATTTGTCCCATATGTATACTGCATCTTTCCTGGTCATCTTCTATATAGGTTTGACTATTTGTGCATAAACAAATATGAATTTCCTAAGGAAATTGATTTTCCCTAAGAAAGGATGCATGTCTTTCTTGTTCACCAAAAATGGCATTTGTGTGATAGCCTTGACCCTCTCGAGATCAATCTTGATTCCACTCTTCACTATGATTTTCCCTAGTAGAATCCCTTCAGACATACCAAAGGCACTCTTCTTGGGGTTCAGGCAAATACCATACTTTCGACACCGCTCAAATATCTGTTTTGGATGACATACATAACTTGTTCTTTTCTTTGAAAAAAAGGTAACATCATCTAAATAAATAGAAATTCTTTGGCCTATAAGGCCATGAAAGGTGATGTCCATCTCTCTCTAAAAAGTTGTACTGATATTGATTAATCCAAATGGAATTCTTTGAATGCAAATGTTCCCCATTTAGTCCAGAATGTAGTTTTCAATCTGTCTCATTCCACTACTAACACTTAATTGTAGCATGAAAATCCATCTAGTAGCAAAAACATTTTAGACCCAGATTCTATCTGGAGTATCTTCTTCACAGATGGCATGCATAGTTATCTTTGTCAAACTCTTGGTTAAGGTTCTAAAAATATACACGTAAACATATTTCATCAAACTTGTTTATTATTGGGACCAAGTTGGAAACCCATGTGGAATGTCTAACTTTGAAGATGATCTAACCATCCAACAACTTTCTCAATTCCTTTTGAATGAGGGGTTCTAGTGTTGGATGTAATTTCCGTAGTTTCTTTTGGAATGATTTCACCCCTTCTTTTATCGGAATTATGTGCTAGATGATAAGAGTGTCATAAGTCTTTAGATCATCATATGTCCATGCACACACGTCTCTTTATTGCTTAAATAGGGGGATAAAATCTTTTTTTCTTGTGGGGAAAAACAAGTACCAAGCTTCACATACTTTAGATCATGTGGGGTTCCAAGGTAGACTTCTTCATATGTGAGTTTCGAACCCTGAGTGTTTGTGTTAGTATGTCCTCTAAATCGGTTCTGCAAGTCATATAGTTTCTCTAGGGACACCACAACTTTTGGCATAGTGTTTCCTTTCAATGCTTGGGATGCTTCTTGTAGAGCCTACTCATGCTCGTCCTCCTTTGTGACGACATCTTTGAACACATCAGCATTCGCCATAAAGTGTAGTATATGTTGGTCATCATTGAAAACACTTAAATTAGTGATGTTGTCAAGTACAAATGGTTTATATAAAATTTCAATAGAAAAACCATTTTTCAATGGCGACATCCTAACAACAACGTTTGTTAGTGTATTTGTTGCTGCATTTCTAACTCTAGGAACATAAACGATTTTGAAACCTTTAAACTTATTTACCAAATGCCATATCTCCTACTAGTAGATTTTGAAATGAGGTGAAACACAGTGTATAGTATCTCGTACCTGATGAGTGACTACCTATGAGTCACCAATTACCTTTAGGAGCTCTATCCTCAGGTCTATAGCTTTCTTCAATCCAATTACGAGTGCTTCATATTCTGCAGTATTATTAGTGCACTTGGACTCTAGACATCATGAAATTATATGCTTCTTGTTATGCAAGTCTGAGAGGACACAATCGGCTCCAGAATTGTCTTGCATCTTAGAACCATCAAAATAAAGAGTCTGAAAATCGTTAGTGACTAAGTTTTTTCCCGCATGATTATTCCTACTAATATGAATATTACTACTATTATGTACATCTATATTACATAATTCATTTTCACCAACTAGAGAAGGTAAGACTTCCAAATATGTATCTAGTGGGATGGGTGATGGTTGTGCAAGGTAGCACCCAAGGTCAGTGTCCAAAAAGTAGTTCCAAAAAGTTAGGTTTCCGAAAGAAACGAGCTAATTTTTCCCTTCGAAAAGTGTACAATGCGTTTCATGTAAGGTTCTGATTCCACCTAGATTTGATTATTCTTTCCATTGTATGGAAGCCATAAATGCATCCAATCGGTAGCAAAATACCCCCGTAGTTTTCTTGACCAGTCTCTACTTAGAAATACACTATAGGCTTCCAGGATGTCCACAATCACTATGTTTATACATTGGTGAACTTGATGATCAGATGATAAGTTAATAAGAATGTTTTTGAGTTCACGAATAACTTGGACAAGAGATCTATCCAGCTAAATAATATGTTCATCGGTCTTATCCAATTTTTCATTGATTTTCTTGGAAAATGATAATGGCATTAAGTTTATGGATGCACCATAATCAACTAAACATTTGTGAACATTATAATTGAAAAATCCAAACGTCAACATAAAAGGAGGGAAAAGAGTATTAACTTCTAATGTTAAAGTGTTAACGATTGATTCCAAAGGACCAGAAGACCCAAAGACCTTGTGAGAAGAAGAAGCATTATCACATGATGAGTATTGGGAAATTTCTTAGACAAGCATTTCATGTTGGCTTTCTATCCTTGCAAACTCAAAGATCGAAATATTTGTGTGAGGTTTCTTCATATCTTCCACTATGTCATAGTCTAGCACATTAGGTATCACCCGAAGTGTTTGGAGGAATAACTTTGTTTGTTACTTCTGGAACGGTAGACTTGGTTTTACTTCTATCAGAAGTGTTATTTTTTTGGTAGCATCTCCAGACATGCTCTGAGCTTGGTTGATGGGTGGTGTGATTTTCCTTAATAGATGTTCCTTAAAAAATTTCCGTGTTAGCTCTTGTTCAGGAACATGCCCTTAACTTCTCAACTTATATCATTTGTTTTCCTTCTAAGTTAGAGCCTCATTCAATGGTGGTTCTTCAATGTTTTTATTCTCAACAGTGAACACACAACTAAAAGTATTTATTGCATGCTCGACACCCGCAATTTATTCAGCCATAGTGGATTCTTATTTTTCTTTTGTTTGCTCAGTCTTCTCATCTAAAAGAGCTGAGTCAATATTGTGTGCATCCATAACGTTCGCAATGTGATTCCATTGTGGGAATGTCTTCTCTGATGATACTCTTGATGAAACAAATAATATTGGTCCATGCCCATGCTTTCAACATTCAACATGACATTTGAGCTTTGTGCAGATTTAGTCGATTTATTATTGTTGTTTTTTTTTAGTCCTTCTCAGGAAGTTGAAATTTGTGGGCTTGCTGATGACAATGGTCTCACTTGTACTTTTTTTTTAACTCTGCTGACTCATTGGAAAAATTATCGATAGTCATGGTCAAGCTTTCAAGATCAATAACTTCTTTATCTTTTGCCTTTCTTGAAGAGGCCTAAGACCTTTTATCTATCTCCTTAGAGTCCTTGGATGATTCATCACCGACAATGACTCCAATCACACACAAATACTTTTCAACTACAATGTATTCTTCGATTTTTTTTGTCAAAGTTTCTTTCAAAACTCTCTTTACAAACTTTGAAATGCTTGTCAGCAAGGAAAAAGTGTAGTAATCAATTGTGATGGAGGCATGAGGTGTCATATCAGGAGGAAATCGATTCAATAGCCAATTAAACCTCTAATTAAAATACATTACCTTTTCTTTTGCCCCCATCTTCAAATTCTCTAACTCCTTTAATAACATAGTTGGGGTTTTTTCATCAATGAAATTTTCAAGGAACAACTTTTTAAACCCCCTTCAATTCTAAATTGAATTTACAGGAAGACTATGATACCAAGAAACTGCTCTAACAACTAGGGTACAAGGAAAGAGTCTACATGCAACATCGTCATAACGTACCTCAAATGTTTGTAGGTGTAAGAATAAGTTATCCAAATGGTCTTCCTCATTAATCACCTTGTCAGGGTCATATTGGTTAACAACTTTTCCAGGTGTCTTGGTATCTTATGTAAAATAGCTAAAAGGGAAAGTCGGCCCCGAGTCATCGAATCTAGACCTTGGTTTTCCATGTTCTCATCCCTATACTCCTCTTATTTATAATATGAGTAATCTTCTTTGTGACCACCTAAATCATGGAAAGTGTCATCTGAAGCACATAATTGTCCCCGTCACCCCCATTGTAAGATGAAGGATGCTCTGATGTTTCTGTGTTTTCTGCAGATTCCTACTAACTCTTCAAGGGTGGAAAAAACCAAATATTCCATTGTAGAAACCACTATCCCAGTAGGATTTGTTTCTTTCTTCTTCAGAAAATAAGTAATATTATTTTCTCCAGGAATAAATATGATAGACTTTGTGAGCTTACGGATTATAGGTTGAATTGAACGGATGTGCTTGTAATAAACTTCACAACTTTGTTCAGGTTTAGGCTCAGAAGATCTTCCTACTTCAAGAATATGAGTTAGATAGGTGTTGGGAATGTTTCTTCCTTGTCCATAGGAAGTATGATGTGGGTGGTTCGAGTTATCAGCCATAAAATTCAAGTTGCCCTCCTTCTAGCACTAGAAATGTTGATAGTGTTGGACCTGCCAACATTCAAGGGGGTATCCCCGATATCCAATCCTAATTAGACCTCACACCTTTTGACATAGGAGCCCCATCCAGAATATGACCCAACTTCCATCTACTTAGATATCTTCCTTGGCTTTAGCTATCAGCAAGAGAGAGAATCACATATGTGCCTCAAAAAAGAAAGCAAGTGTGTCTGGTGAATGTTTAGTTGCAGGACAATCAAGGTTCTTCTCCTACAGAGGGGGGGAGAAAGTGAGAATTTAAGAGAGAGGTAATAGTATCACCCTATTAAAGACACACACAAACAAGCATGTTTCATCTATCATCCAACATAATAGTCCACAAAGACGTGACGATTGTCACAACCATTACAACACGTTCTTAATAGAATAAGCATGAAAATAACTTAAATAGTTCAACTACCATAGTAATGGTGAAAGAAAACATGAATCATAAACATTCACATAATAGTCTTACAAACATTCATAATCCATGTATGAAATTGTGTTGGCCATCAGCCTTCAAATATTAAGAATAAGTCACAAGATGCATGAATACAACGAACATCACTTGCTCCAAAAGTGGAATGTTGGAGCCACTACTTGCTCCCCAAAAGTACAAATTTATATCTCTTATGCCTTATGGGAGAAGACGAGGTTCAAAGTCCATTACATGAGAAATGAGGATTTATTTATAACTTGAGTAGTGACCTTTTATATCCTAATGACTCTTGAATTTTTAACTTCTAGTAACCTTCTGACTTATACAACCTTTGAAGTTCCAAATGACTTTTGGAATTACATATGACTTTTGGTATTACATGTCCTTTTGACTTCCATGACTCTTAAGTTCACACATGACTCTTTGAATTCTACTTGTTTTTCATTTACAATGATTACAATATTACATCTTTAACTTCTACAACATCATATGATGAAACTAGACATGTCACCATCTTGGATGATTGGGATTAATAGTGACTGATGACATGGATCTGCTTCAATGGTGACATAGCTGCCATTGTGTTTATTCTTTGTTCATATTCTGATCATAGCGTTTCCACCCTCCAAAGGGTCTTTAGTCCTGGATTCTTTGGGGTGCTTAGGTCATCAAGTTTTAGGTGTTTTCTTGGATCTTTTCATGCTTCCTTTGTTTATCCTCTTTGCTAGATCTTCCTTGTGTCTTCTTGCCATGAGGTCCCTAGAATACCTATTTCTACAATCACTCAAGATGAGAAACTATCAGTCTGAAAACCTCCTACTCTATCATGTTTTATGCCTATTTTCCTATTAGTTCCCTTTTAGTGCACTTAAAATTCTCAAAGAAGATTTAGGGCACACTCTGAAAGGTTGAAGGTCTGGGAGGAGGAGCTTGGAGGCTTCAACATGCACTCATGCACCCTAAGGAAGAAATAAATCAGGGCATGGCACATGTCACAAATTTGAAAGATGGACAGGAAGGCTTTAGGCTTCCCAAGTGTGCTATGCACTCAAGGGAGAGAGGGAGCACGCAGGGTGAGCTCTTGAAGGTTGAAGGTTGAGGCTTTGTGCCTTTAGGGTTCGCTCATGTGCACAATAGGCCTCAACAAGGGCGCAAGACATATTATTTAAGGATGAAGGCTAGGGCTTCATGCCTTCGAGGTGCGCCAATGCACTCGATCAGTTCAGGAGGGCGCAGGGCACATAGGGAAAGGCTGAAGGATTAATATTTGGGTATTCGAGGTGCACTAGTCTGCTCAAGGAGGGCACACTTCTTCAATTCAAAGGAGCGTGCTCAAGGAAGACTTATTCAATTTGGAGTGTGTAATTTGGAATAAGGAAGGGGCTTCATGATTTTGAAGTGTGCCAAACTCTCCAAGAGGGTGTAGGGTGCACTTCTAAACAACGAAAGGTCTCCCATCAAGGATTTGGAGAGCGCTCATGTGATTTTGGCCTTAATGGGATCACTTTACAACCGAATTTTGTCTAAGTCTAGATGATTGGTCATGGGGGGAGCAAGATGAGTTCTAGACATAAAACCATGTACGACACATACTGAATCGTCGAGAAAAAATATACAAACTTGATCAATAATGAATATACATCAAAAATTCACTTTATGCACATTCCCCAAGTACAAACAATGAAGTGTGTGAGATTGCAACCCGAAAGTTTCATTTTACAACAAAAAAGGTGTTATGTCTATGAAATGCATATAAGGATGTTCTAATCAATGCGACGAAACTTGAGAAAATTCAAGAACACTTGAGACATATCAAACAACACAAAACGACATCTGACAAGCAAGGCAACATTTGATACGACAATAAGGTAGGCTCCAAAATTCGAATGTAGTGAAATTTTGGAGGGTGTTGTAGCAATGAAAATAGAACCCTAATATGTTTGTTGGAGATGTACAAATTATGACTTTGATGTCCTATATCACCAATCTCATTGAGTGGAAAGAATTATCATAATTTTTATGGGGCATTAGAGGCTTCAACAAGGCTAGGTTTTAGGGAGGAATATCCTTTGACAAGACTTGTCTGGGATGACGTAAATAGGCTCAGAATGGACCTTGAAAACATTGTTACTATTGGGTGTGTGTTATATTCTATCCACAACTAGTGCAATATTATTTACTATATATGTGTGGATGCAAGGATGGGGGGTGAACCCAAAGATGGTGGGAGGACCTACCCATGGTTTTGGGCATGATAGTTTTTTGCCCATGGTATTTTGTAGATCTGGTCAAGGGAACTACGATTATGTTCTAATCCAGGGTTAATGGATTGGGGTTTATGAATTCTTTGACATGTATATATATGTATTGTAAAATTGAAAGGAATATAATGAAAAATCAATCTGGTAGTCCTGGTTTTGGGACCCAAGGGAAAATCTCTGTGTATATTTGTTTTATGTTCTTTCCATTTTTTTGTTTTTTGTTTTTTTTTTAAGAATTCGTTTGCAGGTAATATATGTACAGGGTTAAAACCTACATTTGGTATCATAGTTTTTTCAACTTCAAGGGGGAAGCCTTTGCTGCTAATGGGTTTTGCTCAACCCTATTGTAGACCTTGTTTAGTGGGAGATCTATGGGATTGATTCTTGTGGTAAAAGAAGATGGTGAGTAGTGGAAAGATAGAGATCGAGAAATTTAATGGTTCGAGTTTTGAGTTGTGGAAGTTCAAGATGGAGGATCTGCTAGTGGATAAATATCAGTGGATCGCAGTAGATCTGGGTACTAAACAAACGACAATGTCAGCAGAAGATTGGGTGAAGTTGAATTGGAAGGCAAAGGGCACAATACAATTGTGTATGTCAAATTTAGTAGTGTTGGATGTATAAGGGGAAGCTATGACAAAGGATTTGTGGGTGAAGTTAGGGACTTTGTACCAATCTAAGGCTCTTGTGAACAAATTGTTCATGTGGAAAAAATTTATAGCTTGAGGATGAATGATGGAGACTTGGTGATAGAGCATCTAAACACCTTAAATACTATGGTAAGCCAGTTGTTATCTATTGATATAAAAATTTCAGACAAGGATAAGTGCATCACTACGTTGTGTTCTTTACCAGATTCGTGGGATAGTCCGGTGGTTGCAAAAGGTAGAAATACAACTACTTTGAAGTTTTATGAAATAGTCTCATCCTTTCTTTTGAAGGAGATGAGATGGAAAAATATGGAGAGATAGAATGGAGATGCCTTGTCTATACAAGGATGGTCCCAGAACATAAACAAAAATAAGTCCTCAAGTGGGAGATCTAGATTTATAGGGAGATCTAAATCACCCAGAAAATCTGTAAGGGTGTGCTGGAAATGCAGAAAGGAAGGGCACTACAAAAAGGATTGTAGATCTAAAACTCCTGAGAAAGTAAATGGATTTGATGATGATGCTTCTGTAGAGGCGAAAACCACCTCAGATGAAGATGGATATGTGTACTTGGCTTCTTCTTCTAGTACACAAGTAGATCGTGAGGTATGGTTGATTGACTCAGGTGCATCCTTTCACTTCACTCCCCATAGGGAGTGGTTCTGTGAGTATGAGAAATATGATGGTGGTGATGTTTTCTTAGGGGATGATAGGAAGGCTAGAATCATCGGACATAGAAAATTCAAGCTGAAGTTTCAAGGTGGAAGGATTAGAAAACTTCCTGGTGTTTTGCATATTCCTGCATTGGCCATAAATCTAATTTTTTTAGGCAATATGGGCGATGCAAGTGTCAAAATAATGTTCGAGAAGGATACTTGCAGATTGTTTGGGGAGCACTAGTATTGATGCAGGGAGTTCAAATTGGAACTCTGTACAAGCTTCTTGATAACACTGTTATTGATGGGTGCAATAGTTCTGTGGTTCCTGAAAGTGGAGTAAAATCTACTGGTCTCTAGAGACAAGACCATGTTATGGCATCAAAGGCTTGGACATATTGGAGAAAAGGGCCTTCTAATACTACATGGTAATGGTATGGTAGAAATTATGTCTAATTGCTCTCTGGATTTCGATTTCTGTGAACATTGTGTATATGGGAAGCAAAATTGGGTGAGTGTCCCCTCTAGTGCTAAGAGGGCAAAAGGGACATTAGAACTTGTGCACAATGATGTGTTTGGACCTGTGTCGGTTCCATCACTGGGTAAGTTTGTGTACTATTACTCATTTATAGATGACTTCTCGAGGGATACATGGATATACTTCCTCAGGAAGAAATATGAAGTCTTTAACAGGTTTAAAAAATTTAAAGCTTTGGTTGAATATAAGACAGATAAGAAGATCAAGGTACTAAGGACAGATAATGGTGGAGAGTTCTGCAAGAAGGAATTTGAATAGTTCTGTAAGAAGTGTGGTATAGCACAACAAAATAATACTCTATACACACCTCAACAAAATGGAGTTACAGAAAGAATGAACGAGACGTTGATGGAAAATGCAAGAAGAATGCTCATTGGTGTGGGGTTAGGAAAAGAATTCTGGGTAGAGGCAGTGGAGACTACATGTTACCTGGTTAACAGATCACCTTCATCAGCGTTGGAGGATAAGACTCCACATGGGATATGCACTAGTAAGAAACCCTCTCTTTCACATCTGAGGGTATTTGGTTGTGATGCATATGTACATGTTCCAAAGGAGAAAAGAACCAAGTTGGATAGTAAATTTGAAAGGTGCATCTTTATTGGGTATAAGGATGGTTTAAAAGGTTATAAGATTTGGAACCGAGAAACAAGGAAGGTTGTGTACAACCAAGATGTGGTGTTTGGAGAGGTGAAAGATTTTATTAAAAATGAATTCCCTCCGAAGGATCCTGAGAAGATAAAGTTTTAGCTAAAGTAGGAAGAATCATACTCTATAACAGAATATGAATCAGAAGAGGAAGAGCTAGAAACTCCATTTTTGAGAAGATGAGTTCGAGAGAGAAGGAAACCAGAAAGGTATATTCCATATACTTTTTGTTCAAATTTTACTTTATCTATTACTGATGATGATCTCAAAACTATGAAGGAGGTAGTAGATTCAAAGGATGGAAAACTCTAGAAAGAGGCCATGTTTGATGAAATGACATATTTGGATAAAAATGAGGTTTGGGATCTGTTGGAGTTTTTGGCTGGAAGGAAACCCATTGGAAGCAAATGGGTGTTTAAGAATAAGATGAATGCAGAAGGAAAGATGGAGAAATAAAAATATTAGTTGGTAGCAAAAGGTTATTCCCAGGTGTCGAGAATTGGTTTTGGTGATACTTTCTCTCCTATTGCCAAGTTATCTTCTATTAAATTACTTTTATCTATTGTTGTTGTTTTTTATTTTGAAATATAACAAATGGATGTGAAGACAACATTTCTTCATGGGGATCTGGAAGAAGAGATATACATGAAGCAACCTGAAGGCTTTGTGATGAAGGGTAAGAAAGAACTCGTATGCAGGTTAAAAAAGTCTTTGTATGGGTTAAAACAATCACTAAGGACACAACATCACAAATTTGATACATATATACAGGGACTTGGATTCACCAAAGGAAAAGCATATCATTGTGTGTATTTTAAATTAATTGGTGACCATGTTATTTATTTGGTATTGTATGTGGAGATATGTTTCTGATTGGAATTGATAAAGAAATTATCCAAGATTTGAAGACCCAATTATCCTCCAAATTCGACATGAAGGATCTTGGTGTTGCAAACTATATTTTGTGCATGGAAATTAAACGAGACTGGGAAAAGAGGAAGTTCCAGTTAAACCAAAGGAAGTATGTTGAGATAATACTATAGAGGTTTAATATGCAGGATAGTAAACTAGTGAAGGTTCCTATTCCTGTAGGTGTAAATTTATTGGCTAAACAGTGTCCCAAGACACAAGAAGAAGAATAGAACATGTCTCGTGTTCCATATGCAAGTGCAGTTGGTAGCCTAATGTAATCAATGGTATGTACTAGAGTAGACATTGCACACATGGTGGGAGAATTGAGTAGGGTTGTGTCAAAAGTAGGGAAGGATAATTGGACAACTGTGAAGTGGGTTTTCAGATATTTACGCGGCACCAGTGATTATGGTCTATGCTACCAAGGAAGACCAAGATTGGACAAAGTTTTATACATTCATGGCTTTGTTGATGCATGATGGGTTGGAGATCTAGGTCATAGAAGATCTACAAGTGGGTATGTGTTTAGCCTATTTGGAGGAGCAGTCAGTTGGATGAGCAAGAGACAGTTTGTAGTGGCACTTTCAACTACAGAGGCAGAATACATGGCAGCCACTCATGTAAGCAAGGAATTATTTTGGTTGTAGAGATTGTGTTCAAGTATGGGGTTAGTACAATGAGCTATAAGGATAGACTATGACATCCAAAGTGCAATTTTATTTTCAAAGTACTCTGCTTATCATTCAAAGACAAAGCACATTGATGTTTAGTATCACTTTGTGAGGGATATGGTTGAGGACAAAAAGGCATTGCTAGTAAAGGTGGACACCTTAAAGAATGTTGCAGATGCATTGACGAAGTCTGTGAGCACTAAGAAATTTTCTTGGTGTAGAGAAACAATGGGCATTGTAGGGTTGGACCAATGACTAAGATCTCCTATGACCCCCTGTGCAGAAAAGAAAACATGTGGGAGAATGTTAGGTGTGTGTTATATTCTTTCCATCACTAGTTGCATGCGCACGGGGTTTGGGGCAACGCCCCAAGATTTTTTTTCCTATATATATGCAAACCCAAGTATCTGGGGTGCTCCCAAATATGGTGGGTGAACCTACCCATGGTTTTGTGCATGGGTTTTGCACATGGTTTTGGGCATGATGGTTTTCTTCCGATGGTATTTTGTAGATCTGGTCAAGGGAACTAAGGTTATCTTCTAATATAGGGTTAATGGAATGGGGTTTATGAATGCTTTAGCATATATATAATATATATATATATAATATAATATATATATATATATATATATATATATATATATATATATATATATATATATATATATATTATATATATATTATATATATATTGTAACATTGAAAGGAATCTAATGAAAAATAAATCTGGTAGTCCCAGTTTTGGGGTCCAGGGGAAAATCTCTGTGTATATTTGTCTTATGTTCTCGCCATTGTTTATTTTTTTCTATTTTAAGAATTTGTTTGCAAGTAAATTATGTACAGGGTTAAAACCTATAGTTACTATCAAACATAATCAAAGGTTCATCACCATAAAGTTAAAGGAATTGGTTAGAATTGAATCCTTTATAGCTCTCCTTATTGCTCAGGAAATCTAGGAAGGGATTCCAAAATACCTCCAATAAAGACATCCTCTGGGATATCCCTATCTCAATATGGCTTTAATCGATCTTCTTTTTATACTAGTTTTACTTAATATTTGGGGCCAAATGGATCAGGTTACAATTCCATTTCCCAATCATTTGGTGCCCTACTAGGTTTTATTAGGCACTCACTCATTGGGATGAGCACAAGGAAAGGACATGACGGCATGAACTGGACTGTTGCTTGGGATATTATTATAGCAGGGATTTCATCCATCCTTCATACTCATGGAGTGATATACAGGCAGACCTTCCTAAACAAGAGGATGATGATGCATGATGACATGCATAAGGACTACTAGGGGGGAGATGACGAGCTACATTATTGAGGTTTTTGTTGTGAAATTATGTACTTCGTTTTTTTACTTATCCACCGCTTTTTCCCTCAAATTTATCATTAAACTTTGTACATACACTATGGTTAGCTTAAGGTATGAAATATGTTTTTACTAGTTATCTTCTCACGTTTATATATTAGAGCTGGAGGGTGTTAAAAGAGTAGTTTCATATATATATCTATATATATATATATAGAGAGAGAGAGAGAAGGAAACATATGACACCTACGAATTTAAATGCATGTTATAAAGAGAAAATGAATTCAATTTGGGCATCTATGAGGAATTCATACACACAAGTGTAGCCACTTGTGTATCATTCCCTGGATGTTGTGTATAGGATCAATCATAATTCAGTCTATTCTATGGATTTCATCCAAGTCGAAGAAGGGTGTTTTGTGTCTAACAAGTTGCTACATTAATGATTAAATATTGTTTGAGATGCTTCTGTGCTTAACATTCATTACAATGCCGAGGGAAAATGAATTATTGCTCACAGGATTTCATTGTTATGTTTACTCTTTAATTAGACAATTGATGCATCATGTGGTGAACCGTTTTGGTGACAATGACCTCTAATTGCATATGGTATTTTGGGACTTAAATTCACCTCTGTCAAATAAATATATGTACTCTTAAGCATATACATATAAATAGTGAAATCCTAAGCAAATTACCTGAGCAATGGGGGAAAGCGTAGAACGAGGGTTTGGACCAACAGGGGATTATTGCTGGTAGCCATGGAGGGGCGAGGAGGGGGGAGTTATACTCCCTCCTAGAGCCATGTAGTGGCAAACAGAAGCAAGGAAGCGGGTTCAAATCGCTTCAAAAAACCAATGGAGGCAGAAACAGAGAGGATCAGCACAAAAAAGCCGGAAAATATCAATTCTCTTGAACACGAAGAAAATCATGAGGAAGTTAGAGGAGAGAAGAGAACAAAAGGTAGCAGTCAGAGAGCTAAGCATAGGAGTGTGACAGGACTCTGCAAACCTAGGTCAGCGATTAAACCTCGGGTTGTTTTAAATAATCTGGCGCTAGAGGAGCACAGGGATCACATGGAAACATACGCAGTTATATGTAAATTTATGGGGATATGGCCAATGGAGAAGGCTTTGCAGGTTTGGATAAGAAACCAATGGAAACCTAAGGGGGAAATAACCCTCCACCATGGGTCCAAGGATTTCTTCACAGTGGTGTTCACAAACCTAGAGGACAAAGATAGAGTGTTCGAAGGAGGACCATACTTTTATGCTACGGCTAGCCTCTACATGCGACCATGGGTGATGAATTTTGTCCCAGAATAAGAAACATTCACATCAGTACCGGTATGGGTGGGACTCTACTCCCTACCTTTAGATTATTGGCTGCCTGAATCCTTAAAAGCCATAGGCAATAATTAGGTCATTTTTTAAAAATATCAGAGGCGACTCTGCGAGCAAAATACACCTCCTTTTCTCACATATGTGTAGAAATGGACCTATCAAGAGCACTTTCGAATGAAATCATTCTAGAAGTTTATGATAAAGAATGTGTGCAGGTGGTGGACTATGAACATGTCCCATTCATATGCCGTAAATGTCATGAACACAAGCACCTCATTAGAGATTACCCTTTTAACAAAGACCTGGAACATTAGGGGTCTAGGAAGTAAAAGGAAACAAAGAAATCTTAGCAATAGAATAAAAGAAGAAAAACCATACATGATGTTTATCCAGAAAAAAAATGTTCAATAGATAAAATCAAAGAGATACATATCAAATGGCTCATTAAATATGAGTATCTAGAAGTTAAAGCAGACAACATGGCAGGCGAGATTCTCACACTCTAGAATCCCTAGAAACTTGGAATCCTGGATGTTGAAGCATCTAGGAACTACCTTTCAATGGTGATCCAACATTTGGGTGATAAGGAAATATATATGATCACAAACGTCTATGGTCCTCAAAAACTTGAAGACAAACTCAGGCTTCTCACCTCACTGGAGGAGTTGAGAAAGAGACATCATGTTATGCCCTGGATTCTGGGAAGGGATTTTAATAGGATCAGATCTCTTATAGAAAAAGGTGGGGCTAGAACACTAGGTAGAGACTCCATTGCCTTCCAGAACTTCCTAAATGACATGAGGCTAGTGGACACAGAGACAATAAATGGTACTTTCACCTGGAACAATAAGAGGGGAGGGGCTTCTCAAGTTGCCTCTAAACTAGATAGATTTATAATCTTGAAGGACCTCCTTCTCACTGGCCCTGACTTGACTGCATCAATCCTTCCTTTTGGAGGCTCAGATCATTGGCCTATCCAACTTGAAGCTTCTTTTATTGGAATTCTGAGGAACAGACCTTTCACGTTTGAAAATGTCTGTCTCACTCACCCTGACTTCATCAGTAATATTGGTAAATGGTGGGTGGAATATTTGCCCGTTCAAGGCACTAATATGTTCCTTCTATAACAGATACTAAAACACATCAAAATCGGGCTTAAAGAATGGAACGAAAAGGAGTTTGGCAATATTTTCAAAGCTAAAAGTAAGGTTGAATAGAAACTACAAGGAATCAATCAGATCCTTATCACAGATGGCTTTACCGAGGAAAGAAAAATGCAAGCTGACACTCTTCAACAGGAGTGAGAAGACAGATGCCAACAATAGGAGATCTTCTGGAGGCAAAAATCGAGAGTGCAATGGCTTAAAGAAGGGGACAGAAACACAAAATTTTTACACAAGTAAACCATGGATCACAGGTCACGTAACAGGATTTCAAAACTCAAAGACACTCAAGGGAAAGAGCTCAGCACCCACAAAGAAATGGAATGTGCTCTGGTACAACATTTCCAAAGCATAGTAGAGGAGCCTCTCGTAGACAGATCACAATTTATCAACAACTTCACAAAGTACATTCCAAAGTTTGTAACCAGGGAAGACAATTACAATCTTAACAGGCCAGTGGCTAAAGAGGAAGTTACTGAAGTCATTAAAGAAATGAAAAATGGGAAAGCTCCAGGACCGGATGGGTTCAATGTTGACTTCTTCAAAGCATGCTGGGAAATAGTCAAACAAGATATCCTTGAAGTTGTGGAGGACTCGAGAAGATCCAAAACCATTTTGAGGGCGCTCAATACTTCTTTCATAGCTTTGATTCCAAAGGAGGAAAAAGCTATGACACCAGACAGATTTAGACCCATAGATTTATGCAATGTGGTGTACAAAATTATTTCCAAAGTAATTGCAAACAAACTCAAGTCCCTACTTCCAACAATTGTGTCTAAGGAGAAAATTGGTTATGTGGAAGGAAGGCAAATTCTAAACAATATCATTCAAGCTCACGAGGTGGTTCATTCTCTTAATAGCAATAAACAAGTGGGGATGATCATACAGCTTGACCTAGTGAAAGCTTATGACAAGCTCAATTGGTCGTACATCAGGGAAGTACTAATAGCGTATGGCTTCGACCACAAGTGGATAAGATGGGTAATGGCCCTTGTTACTACAACTAATTTTTCAATCTTGCTTAATGGCTCTCCATCCAAAACCTTTAGTCCTTTGAGAGGCCTCTAATAGGAGATCCACTCTCCTCCTTCCTATTTATTCTCATGATGGAAGGATTAGGCCGAGCGATTAAATCCGACAATATTGAAGGAAGAATCCAAGGTCTCAAACTCACCCCGAATGGGGATGCCTGGACTCATCAACAATTTTTGGATGACACCATGCTGTAGGGTACACCCATGGTCAAGGAAGCTAAAGCATTCAAACAAATCCTGAACGACTTTGCTATGGCCACTGGTACAGAGGTAAGCCTCACCAAACCAAAGATTTTCTTTTTTAATACTAACATTGCTATTCAGAGAAACCTCTCCAGAATTCTCGGCTTTCAAAGAGATCAGTTACCATCCAAATATCTGGGAATACCTCTCACTGATAAACCTCTGAGCAAGGAAGTTTGGGAGCCAGTGACTAATAGACTGCAGGATAAAATTAAGAAATGGACAAGCATGTCTTTGAATTTAGCAGGACGACTAGTGCTTACAAAGGCTATCCTGCAAACTATTCCCACCTTCATGTTTTCATCTCTTCCTGCTCCTAAAGGAGTTTTGCAACTCATCAAGAATATTCAAAGAGATTTTCTTTGGGGAAAAGGGGAAGAGAAAAATAAATGGCCTTTGGTAGCTTGGGATAAGCTCTGTAAGCCTAAGAACCATGGGGGTCTGGGACTTCATGACCCTGAAACCCTTAGCAAAGTCTTGGGGGCAAAACTTTGATGGAGATGACTAAAGGAGTCAGCAACCCCATGGGCCAAGCTTTGGAAACAGAAGTATGCAAACAATTGGCAAGAAAGGGATCATATTCGGATGTTTGGGCACATCAAGGGCTCCCACATTTGGAACAGTGCTTGGGAGAATAGAGCCATAGTTCAGAAGCACAATTTTTGGGAGATTAGAGATGGAAACCTAGCATGGTTTTGGGAGGATAACTAGCAGCAGGAACCTAACTTGTGTAGAGAAAAATTAGCCAATCTTAAGAATGACACTGACAATAAAGGTTTACTCAGGGTAAGGGATCAAACAAGATACAAGGATAAATGGAGATAATGGAAGAACTTGGGATACAGTGAAGAAACCCCTTTGAAGGCCCAAGCAGAAACTCTTGTAATCATCTTGGAACAAAGAAATATTTTAACATCTACATTGTCTGACCAACTAAGATGGGGAAGAAACAATGAAAGCAACTTCAACCTCAAAGAAGCCAAAAGAATTTCCATTGAGCTTGACTTTCCAAACCCTGATAATATATGGAAGGACCTATGGCAGAGTTCGCACTAGATGAAAATTAAATTGTTCATGTGGTTGATGCATCATAAAAAGATTCTGACTTGGGAAAATCTTCAGAAAAGAGGTCTAGTTGGTCCATCTAGATGCCAGTTGTGTGGTCTACAAGAAGAAATGATGGATCACCTACTCAACCTCTGCCCATTCACCTCTACCTTGTGGAATTGGGTAGCCTCAATCTTCAGGCAAACCGACAGCGACGCATCTAACATTACTGGCACTTTAAAGAATTGGCAAAAATATTTCACAGAAAATGAAACAATCAACAAAGCCTGGACTCTGATTCCAGGTTTTTTAATCTGGGATGTATAGAAAGAACGCAATAACAAGATTTTCAAGAACAGAATTGGCTCAACACAGAGCATCATAGCTCAAATTATAAGACATATCAAGGAAATTGTAAGTACCTGTCTAAAGAAACCCCCTGAAAACCCTCCTCTAAACCAGGATGCACATATACTTTTGCAATTGGGTCTCCAATTGTCGATCCCCCAGGGCATAAGCAAGAGTGCAAGCTATACAATAGCAGGTAAGGAATTTTGGCAACCTCCTCCACATGGTTTTCTGAAATTCAATATAGATGGAGCCTCTAAAGGAAACCTTGGAGTGGCTAGTTATGGCAGAGTCATAAGAGATGAGAAGGGATACATAAAAATCATCTTTCATAGTCATTTGGGGAATGCCACTAATAATATGGCGGAACTCATGGCCTTAGATCAATTCCTAGAAATCTTGATTAAGTCAGATTTACACAATGCTATTGTAGAAGCAAACTTTGAATTGATAATTAATTCGATCAAGAAGATATGCAATGGTACAGCACTAGAAAAAGTGTCAAAGCACTGGTGGTTATTGCAGGTCTATCAACATATAAAATCCCACCTGAGAGCCCTGAGAACACTCCAATTTGTTCACATACGCAAAACAACCAACAGATTAGCGGATCGCTTGGCGAATGAAGGAGTGCTCTATTCAAGAAGTAATAGAAGATATACTTGTGCATTGACACCCTCAGGGACATTGCACGAGGACTGTCACAGACAAGCGACCATAGACAGGGAGTATTCTCAGAACATGTAAATTCAGTAGTCAAGGACTAATGAAAACAGTGGAAAATGGACGAAATGCAAGGGGTAAACAGCGGGCTGGTTGGCAGGCAACCAACCATAGATTGCCTTGAACTCCACCATCCTATGGATTTCGGCCAGAAAACCACACGTGGGTTCAATCTTCAAATGGACCCGAAAAACATTAGTGTGGTGATTTAGGATACTCATCGGGTCTAAAAAATAAATTATTGTGTGGACAAGTTACCGACCTGAAACTAACTCTGGATCATTAAATCTCCAAGGATGGTATCACATAGTGTTTGTGGTGAAATATGATCGATGGCTATTCCTCAAGCGGACCTGAAAAATTTTTAGAGAGGTGGTTTTGTTTCTCATCGGGTTCGTAAGTTAAAGTATCGAGTGGGAAATTTGATGGCATAAAATGAGATATTGACCGCCAGATCTCATAGGGAAGGATCGCACGATTTTCATTTGTAAAGACGATCAAAGGTGAAGGAATGGCGTAAGAAATAGATGTCGACCGTCTGATCGACAGAGCAACAGGTCGACGATCATCGCACAGTGAAAGAGTGTAGAATATAACGCAACGAAGAGGTGGTTTCTCAAAACCTTAAGTGGTATTTCGAGCAGAGGAAGGATGGTAAGTGGTATTGAATGGTAGTCGCCCGATTCCACTAACCGAGTGACACGTAGCAGTGGAGGAAAAGGAAAAAACTGCTTTTAGGGTGGGTATTCTCCATGTTGTTTGTCAACCTGAAATTGATGTGGACCGTCGGATCCACTAAGCACAGATCAACGATGGAGGAGTGTCGTGCAGCTTGATTGAGCATAAAAGGATATTGACCGTTGGATCATGGAAAGAAATGGACGGTGGAGATCAGTTTAATCGGCAGTTGGAGGAAGGTTAAGTGAAGGTGCGATGGAATGTTGTTAAGCGATGTGCTGATAGCGATGGAGTGGACCCAATGGAGTTATGAACACGGGTGAATTATTTTTTAAGTCTGGCAAGGACCGACGAAAAGGGGAAAAAGGTAATTTATTGCGTGTTTGTGGTTATTTCTATTACAAACGGATTATAATAGAAATATAGCGCGATAAGAAGGTTTTTGTGATAAGTGAGACTTTTGACATCAAGAGCTTAAGGGTTCGTGTGCGTTGGTTATCCAAAGAGCCACTCTGAGGATGGTTAGATAGACAAGGTAGTTTCTGTGTATTATTTAGTGGATGGATTGTTTTGAAAACAATCCTAATGTAGTTTTGATTAGTCAACGCAGCTATCTGTTGAGTGGTTCACAGAGCTAGTGTTGTTGTTGTACAATATGTATTTTCTCTTGACTAATGGAAGGTTCCACTCTTACTTGATAAAAATAAATATACATATAAATAGTGTGTGAAATATACTATAATTTTTATTACTCTTAATATAAATCATTGTCTGTGAATGCATTGATTTATTTATTGAATTTGTGTTGGTGAATTCTTGAGTTCTTAGACACAGGCCAAACTTTGAGTTGGGACCACTCTAGATAAGGTCATGCATTGTGTTTATTTCCTATACATTGTGTGTTTAGTTTCTAAAAGTTGATTTTTTCAAGTTGTGTATTTTAATTTGATTGTAGATTAGATAAAATCGACTGAGTTACTTCATGCGAAGTGTGTGTGTGTGTGTGTGTGTGTGTGCTATTTTCATTTTTCTGTAGTGTGCTAAATTTTATTCTATTTCTTTCTTATATTTTTCCTATGCCATGTTTAATTTTTGAGTTTGAAGGGCGGTGAACCAACTATTGTGAAACCAATAGTAGGCATTACAAAACCAACAACAATGTTGCAAAATCAACAGTTGTTGCTACGAAGATGTATCCCTACATATTTTCCTACTTCCAATTGGAACAGTGACTTGTAGTTGAGTGTTGGATTGGGATTTCAATTCATAAGGCACAATGTGACTAGACCAAGATAGAGACGTTAAAGCTCTGATAAAACTTAGGTTTTGTGTCACCAGTAGATTTCCTCTTTCTTAAGTCTCTACACATAGGATTGGTAGGAAGTCTGATGCTTGTGTATACAACCCTAAGAGCCTCATAAGTCAAGTAGACTGTAGGTTGATAAATTAAATGAGTAAGTGAATTCTTATCATCACTCTAATTAGAAGGTTCAATAATTGGAGTTGGCTAAGTAGCAAATTTATCCTAGTGTAGGGCATTTTTGTTCCCAGTAAAGAATTTTTTTCTAGCAAATTTATTTTATATATAGCTCATTTCATACATTAATCCATTTAATATATTGATTATAATCTGTATAAATTCTTTGGATTAATATATCATTTATAGATGTGATATATAATTACTTTTAGGCTCTTATACAATCTTCTCTCTCTGTGATAAGAATTCACATGTCCAATACAATGTAATGTATATTTCGAATAATATGAAGAATATTAATATTTTCCTAAGGCATAATAGGCTTCCTTAATGTTTGATACTGTCACTTTGATAGCATTAAAAGCATATTTTGGCTTCTTAGATATTCAAAAGAAATCATTTCATAGTTTCATCATTGGTGAAAAATCAATGGAGAGAGATTTCCAATTATCAAATATTTCTGGATGCTAGAGAGAAGAGACTACTATGGACCCATTAATTTTTGCTTCTTGTGTTTGTTTCTATTGGGCCCAACATTAGTTAGGGAATTGTTGTCAAAAAATTTGTATAAGGTATTCTAAGACAACGATAAGAAGAAGGTAAAATACTAGGTCTTGATTCATATACATGACTCGTCTATTATTAAAACTTGCATATTGTTTCAAACTTGATATTCCTATTATTGGGAAAATTAAAAGTCTATTAAAAAAATTCATTCCCTCTGAAATAAATTGTCAACCAGTGTGTTTGTAATCTTCGAGATACTACACTATATGTGTGGAGTTCGAGACATCGATAGTCTTGTTATCCTATTATTGCAAAATGGAAACCAAAGCAAGAAACACACTGCTATCTAAGGACATTGTGTGAAAAGTAAATCACTTGTGTGGAAAATAAATCACTCATGCATAAAGTAAATCACTCGTGCAGAAATAAAATCACTTGTGTGCAAAGTAAATCACTCATGCATAAAGTAAATGCACACCAAACCATGTAAAAGACAGGGAAAATGGATAGGAGCCTAAATCTAGTCACAATCTACACACAAAACCACACAACTATAAGCATTGAAAGAAAAAGGAAGCTAAACTATTCTACATTTTGGAAATGACAAGAAAAGTAACCCATCCACCCATGATCTATAAACATCAACAATCAACAATTTCATTAAAGATAAATCCCCAACAATACATAGCTGCACAACTCCAGTGATCAACAATATCTTCATTGCAAAGAGGTGAATGATTTAGCAACCCTATCTACTCTCTCTACAATATTTGGAAACCTCCCTACTACTCTACTCCAACCTCTCTCTCTGACTAACTTACTAACTATTCTTCATTGATCTTCCCATACTTTTATACAAAGAAGCAAGGGGCGAGTTGGAACCAATTCCCCCAAATCTAGACTGCCAAAGGTATGAATAGATTACAAAATATCGTATTTACTTGTTTTTGGTAGATCTTGGTTGGAGCACAACTCATGATCTAATTACATCTAATCCATATAACATACAATTAGTTGAGAATAGGTTTGATTCAATTCATTTGCTAACTAGTATTTTTTTTTAGATTGCAAGTTGTCAACAACTGCAACATGAAGTATATGCGTGAAATAACTACGCGTAGATCTCAAATCGCACAATTTTTGTAGAAATCACTTGTTTTCACCTAACTTGGGATATTTAGAGCAAAATGCATGTCATGGATTTTCTATATTCATCTTCGTTTCTCTAAAAATCTGCCTGAATTTTGTTACTCCATTCTTCTTAATATGAGTTGTCTAAATTGTAGATCATGAGCTAGAGCCTTATGGTGTTGATCTGGGTATGAATTAGGTAACATATCCACTTCAACTTCCGTAAGAAAAAAACCATGTTCCAGAATTTCTCCTGGAGTTGTGCAAATATGCCAATCATGGAGGCTAGTTAGATTAACTACATAGAAGCAATAGGAACAACACTATGGAAATCATCATTGATAAAACCAATAATAATCCTTTCTAATTCATCAAAAATAAAAGAAAATAATGATAATTAGCTACTTTAACAAATCTTGTTGTGGAAAATTCACATTAAGAAAAGTAATAAATGGGTAAAGAAGTGTGATAAAATGATTGAAAATGGGTGTTTATAATGGTGAAAAAGGTGACAATTTGATGACTCAATATCTCCCCCACACTTGCACTTTTGCATGTCCTCATGCAAACACGATAGAGTTGATAATAAAGAGTCATCTAAATTTTCAAATGCACCAACCTGCATTGATATACTAGGTATCTGATTGATGATAAGTGAATTGGAATGCAATTTTCCATCCTCAATCTATCTTGGTTAGTTTCATGAACACCATTTTCCATGGCACTCTCACCATTTTTCATTCTACCCCTAACAAAGATTGTTTCTCACATTTCTTTAGAACTACTAGTTAGGAAAAAGTGCATCGCACTTTCTTGTTTATTGCAAAAACTGCCACTATGACACAACCCAATACCTCTTTCAATACTTGTTTCTTTACCTTGAATGATTTGTTTGTTGTTTTTCCATTGTCCTTCCTCGAATGGTTCCATCAAAGAAATTTTGATGACCTTGATCATTTTTCTTATGCTCAAAATAGGTTCTTTTGGAGCAGCGTTCCCTTTCATATCTAATGTTGATTCTTGTGTGGCAATGTTGATGTTTTCTTAGGAGTTTGTTGCATTTGTTGGGAATACATACATGCTATTATAATCAACTTGTTGTGTTGATATGTAAATTGTCCCAAAAAATACATAGTATTGAGCACAAAGGTTAAGAAAGATTGATGCTTCCACTTTTCAATGCATGGTAACCAATGCCACTTGTTAACACCTTTCTTCTTACTCTATTGTTAAAAGACAACAATTTTTTCCCAATAACACTTTAGAACTTTTTCAAACAATGGTTGTCCCATTTTTTCAAAATTGCATTTTTCATAAAAGGGTTTTTTTTAAATAGATCTCTTCATTAGCCAATCATAAACAAAAACAAGTGATCTAACTTATGATATTTCAATCCACGGTTACGTAGATCATCTTATCAGTATTATATTTAATTTCCACAACCAACATACCTTCAAAAGTAGCCTTTTTAACAATTTTGATGGAGTTGCAACATTTTGTTCATGAAGTTACAACAAAGTTAAAGAAATTGATCTTTCATGCAAACAACACTTCACATTAGCATGATTTTCAGTGGGTGTGTTTATCACCATTTAATGTCCTTATCTACCAAAAATCATAGTAAACCATTGCATAGATCCTAAGATATAATGGATAAGCTGCTACAAGAGTTGAAACAAACTATTACAAGTGTAGTAGCAAATTGTTATAGGTGTAGCAATAAACTTTGTTAACTAATTACTCACAAAGTACAAGCTATATTTCTATGAATTTTTTCTAATAGATCTCATTTCATAGGGCATATATGAATATGCTCACTGTTGATCATCCTGTAACAACACTTAGAGATGATGGAGTAACAACACTTGCAGAGTAACAACACCTGCACAATAAAAACCTTTGCAGAGTAACAACAACTATGAAGTGTCAACACCTTTAGAGTAACAATACCTACAGAGTAATAACACATGAAGAGTAGTAGCAACTATGGTGTAATAACACCTTTGAGTAATATCACTTGCAGAGTAACAACACCTGAAGAGTAATAATAACTAAAGAGTAACGGCACCTACAAAGTAATGTTACTTGAACATGGTTGTTGAAGCTTCTAAGAGGATGAAGGAAAATTTGTTGCTTCCTTGGATGTCCAACAATTGTTCTGCCCTTCTTATTTTAAAAAATGAAAGGTTGCAACTATTGTTGAGTTCTTCACAAAACATTTGTCTAAATTGAACTTATGGTATGACTCTCACATGTGAATGGATTTGTTGATGTCAAGCATGGAAAGAGATCATTGGATTACTAGCCATAATCTATGTCGTTAACCAATACAAGACAACTCACCATTGATGTCAATGAGGATCAAGGTACCTTAGTACATCTTGGTAGATACAAATAAAGGAGTTAAATTTGAGTCACTTGCAAGATCTGATAATCAAGGGATAGTGATGTATTCCCACGATCATCAGTGAGAAAAGTTGCCATTGATGTATGCAATCCTCAAGGTACTAATAGAAATCTATAGTCTTGAACCTAGATAATGCGTTGAGGTCAATGGGTTAAGACTCATTAGCAAGAAGGCCTTAATGCATCCCACATCAACTAACATGATCATATATACAAATTTTAATAATTGTAGAGGATTAACAACATGATGCATAGATTATTGAGAACTTTTCTAGCTAGTAACCTAGTTTTCAAGCGAAGTCCTTGTCTAACTGCACCAATATCCTAGTTTTCACAATTATACTTACTTTTATATTTACTATTTTATTTATTTATTTATCCTACTCTACTTGAAAGAGGAAGTGTCTTTTCAAGTGTATGAATATTTCCAAAGAAGCCATGTGCTTAACAAAATTACATCTATACTCATATTCAAATTTGGAAGATATGCTTTGATGAATACCAAATTATGAGGTCCAACTACTTTGGGTGATATGATCCCAGGAGATGTTGGATGATGGAGGAATGTTGTGTGTTGACAATCACTTAGAACCAAGCTTCAATGTAATTTACATATCCCTAGCTCTTTGGTTCACTAGAAATTGTTGGCATATCCTCCTTTATCATGATAAGAAGCTCTTATGAGGCTTGTTGGTTTTCATCTTGAATGCATAGAGGATCTAGTGATAGGCATGAAAAACATTCCTCGATCTCAGGTTCCATTATCTACTCTCCCTTGATGATTTATTATGGCCCTTTGGTTTCTTCTACAGGTTGGCAAGGATGATCAAGAAAAATTCCTAAATCTTCTCCTTGATATTGTTCATGAACTTCTAGATCTACATCTTGATGTTTCCCATAAACTCCTTGCTCTTCTCTTCCTCTCTGAGATTCAGATACTTATCTGATTGCAACCAGGGCTTGTTCCACCTAATATGTGGGTGGGTCTTTGATTGTAGTTAGAATTTTCTCCACCTGAGATACATGTAGGTATACAATTGTTTTCAAGACTTGAGAGATGTCTTGGAGTGTCATTTATTCATTTTTCCAATGAGCTCCTTTTATTACCTGGTAGGATCCTTCAGTACATAGATTAATGCATGGGGGAATAAAAATTTTCTACATTGAATGAAATTCATCGGAGCAAAAATTATCAAATCTCTAATCTCTTTTAGCACCTCCTTGAAAATGACGCCAAAATTTTGGGCAAATTAATTGTCTATAAAAAATAATTCATTCACTCTAACATAAATTGTCAACTAAGGTGTTTGTAAACTTCAAGATGCTACACTATATGTGTGGAGTTCAAGGCTTTGATAGTCTTCCTACCATATTGTTGTAAAATGGAAACTAAAATAGGAAACTCATTGCTATCTAAGGACACTCGATAGAAAGTAAATCACTCATGCAAAAAATAAATCACTCATGTAGAAAGTAAATGCGCACCAAACCAAGTAAAAGGCAGGGAAAATGGGTAGGAGCTTAAATCTACTCACACTCTTCACACAAAACCACACAACTATAAGCATTGAAAGGAAAAGGAAAATAAATTACTCTACATTTTGCAAAGGATAGGAAAAGTAATCAATCCACCCATGAACTGTAAACACAACCATCAACAATTTCATTAAATATAAATCCTCAACAATACATAGCCAACAACTCCAATGATCATTAATCTCTTCATTGCAAAGAGTTGAAAAATTTATTAACCTTAGCTACTCTCTCTACAATCTTTGACAACCTTCCTACTACTTTACTCAAACCTCTCACTCTAACTAACTTACTATCTATTCTCCTCTGATTTGCCCATACTTTTATACAAAGAAGGGGTGAATTATAACCGATTCCCCAAAATCTAGTCTGTTAAAGCTATGGACATATTACAAAATATTGGATTTACTTATTTTCGGTAGATCTTGGTTAGAGAAAAACTCAAGTTCTGATTACATCTAATCCATTTAACATACAACCAGTTAAGAATAAGTTTGATTCAATTCATTTACTAACTGGTAGCTCTATTTGGATTGTAGTTTGCCAACAATTGCAACAAGAAATATCTACCCAAAGGAACCGCGGCGTAGCTCTCAAATAATGAAACATTTGGAGAAACCACTCACGATTCACCTAATTTGGGATGTTTTGGATAAAACCTATGTCTTGTATTTTCCAGATTCATCTTTGTTTCTCTAGAAAATGTGCCAGAAGTTTGTTTCCAGATTATACTTGGCACAAGTTGTTTGAATTGTAGATCATGAGTTGGACCCTTATGGAGTCGACCTTGGTGTGAATTAGGTAACATAAAGCTATGTCAACATTGCTAAGAACAAAAATCATGTTCTAGAATTTCTACTAGAGCTGCATAGATATGCCAACCATGGAGGTTGGTTACAGTAATTGCATAGGAGCCATATGAATAACACTAGGGAAATCATCATGAGTGAAACCAACAATAATAGACCGACAAAGAAGTGTGATAAAATAACTAAAAATGAGGTTTTTAAAATGGTGAAAAAGATGACAATTTAAAGAATCAACACCTGTGTTTCCTTAATCTAAAGAAAGTGGGGTCCCATTAGTCAGTAGTGTTATGAATTGTTGGCACAACTTTTGGCTTATAAAAGTTTATCGAATAAACAAGTAAACAAAATATTTGTTATAAAAATATCATGACAATGTTTCAAGCATACATAATTGAAAGATTTAAATTATCATTGTATAAAGATTATTTTGAGCTTATTGTTATATTATGTGAATGGAAATATGGCATTACTTATAAACTTCATCATATAATATAGAGCTAATGTGCATATAAATGAAAACTTTAGCAAAGGTTCATACTAAAAAGTTTATGCAAATGTAGTAATAAATTTCATATGGAATATTGGTTTGGTCATATGGCATATGCAATATGGTTAATCATCGTGGAAGTTCTCACTGCCTCCACTACAAGCACAAACACAAGGAACCCAACTTTAGATAGATGTCTAACAAAGAATTATACACCAGAAGCATTAAATAGAATTAGTTCCTAAAAAACTCTCGAAAGTTGCAGGCGCTAAAGTAGAAATATCTACAACAACAAAAATTCTTTACATCTTATCTTAGATAAAAAGATCACATGAATTGAAATTTTGTACCTTGGATCTAAAGGATGATAACTGCCAGTTGGATCTGGAAATCCATGATATGCCAAAACAAAAATTAGAAATTAAAGATGTACCAAGAGCTCAAAGAACCTAACCAATTCAAAAACACCATCCATAATCATGATAGTAATCTTCACAAATACAAGAAGAAACATTATACAATTCCTTACAGGTGTAAACTTGTTACCAGTGATGACATGATCGAACTCCCTCAATATTCCCAAAAGTGATGAATTAAGCTAAGGCAAGTATATTGCAAAGGCTCGTATATTGCATCAATTTGAATAAAGTTATTTAAGCATAAGCTAAGAGAGTCAGAGTAATCATCATTATTACCAAAGTTGTGAATACAAGGTCTATCACATCAAATAAAACCGCAAACCATGTGGGGATGTACAGACACTGCACAAGATCTCTTTCCCACAATAGTTATGTATAGATACAAATGCATTGCTGAGAATAAAAAATACCAACACCAAGTCTCCAATGAATTCTGCAACATGGCTAAAAGGGAATAGAATGTGAAATATGGAAGCAGAAGAGCAAAGTGTCAAGAATAACACCGTTGCATCTTCATAGTTTTTTTTTTATTATGTAAATTGTCTCTAAACATGGTAAAATCATACATGTAAACCACCATGAAATCAATGAAGATGTCTAAAAAGGTGTTGATCAATATGCATTGGAATGTGATACTCCATAATAGGTTAATAATTTCAACATTTTAGATCTATCTGACAATCTCCCAAAATATGGAAAATTCATCAAAATTTAATTCACACATTGGTATATGCTCTATTAGATGTTTTATCATTTATGTGCTCGAGCAAGAGTCAAAATCACTAAAGACACTAGAGTGACGCACTAAGAAACTAAACGCTATGTTAAAAGAGTGCAATGATTAATTAGTGCATAATAGGTTAATAATTTCAAGGTTTTAGATCTATCTGACAATCTCCCAAAATATGGAAAATTCATCAAAATTTAATTCACACATTGGTATATGCTCTATTAGATGTTTTATCATTTATGTGCTCGAGCAAGAGTTAAAAACACTAAAGACACTAGAGTGACGCACTAAGAACCTAAACGCTATGTTAAAAGAGTGCAATGATTAATTTTTTTGAGTATGGCTAACTCGCTCGTTCATCACTATTCCAGACATATATGATACTCTGATTTTTTTATGAAAAACTGTTTGAACGGTTCATAAATGTTGATTTCGATGGAGAAAATATCTAAACGAATTTATCACTAAGCCTAATGCTTCAGATTTGCATTGCTAGAAGGTTTTGACACAACGACATTTAATTGGTTGGTTATTTATGCAACATGCTAATTTATGATTCATATTGCGTGGACTTAATGGTTAAGAGTATGTGTTTCCTTTTGCACCTAATGGTTAAGAGCATGTCTTTCCTTTTAAGATGTCACAGGTTCAAAACCGGAGGGGTAGAGTATGTATATCTTCGTAGACTTAGCAGGTTCATATTGAGTGTACCTAATGGTTAAAAGCATGTGTTTCCTTTTTAAGAGGTCACACGGGTAGAGTAGAGTATGTATGCCTTCATAGACTTAGCAGGTTCATATTGAGTGCACCTAATGGTTAAGAGCATGTGTTTCCTTTTAAGAGGTCACAGGGGTAGAGTAGAGTATGTATGTCTTCCTAGACTTAGCAAGTTCATATTGAGTGCACCTAATGGTTAAGAGCATGTGTTTCCTTTTAAGAGGTCACGGTGGTAGAGTATGTATGCCTTCGTAGACTTAGCAGGTTCATATTGAGTGCACCTAATGGTTAAGAGCATGTGTTTCCTTTTAAGAGGTCAAAGGAGGGATAGAGTATGAGTTAGCAAGTGGGTCCCTTGTCTCACAAATAAGGAAGTCTCATACACCAATATGGTGCTAGGCCGTGACCTTAAAATTAGATAATGAAAATAACAATATTTACTTCATTACTTTCTTCAATCTTAACTTATTACTTTCTTCAATCTTGAGTTATTATAAGCTTAAGAAACTAAACCACACTCAAGTATGTTGATCTAATAACCTATTTCCAGTCTTAGACATGCTTCAATCTTGAATTATTATTTCTAGGCTTAAGAAACCAAACCACACTCAAGTATGTTCATCTAATAACCTATTTCCAGGCTTGGCTGATGTGAACAACAAATGTTGGAATGTTTAAATTGGTTCATATTTCATACAAATACATTGATTAACTCGATGTTTCATATGCTCACCTTAAACTGGAACTCATCTGTGTTTAAGCTCTATCTATGGGAAATAAACACAATTAAAATCGGGGCACATTAAAGGGGTGTTGCAGTAGTGTCTAATGTGTTTTGACCAATGTTTAAATTATCAAATCCCCTTGTTGGTTAGATCTTGATTTAAACAAACAAAGTATAATGCTCACAAAAATGCCACTTAAACCAATTTTAAATGTTTTTATGGATAAGAGGATTTGAATGTTTTCTCTTGCAAAGCTTTTGATGTTGGTGTACATCCTTCCATTTGAAGCCTATGGTAGAGCATATTGTTTTAGTGTTATTTAAGGCATGAGAATAGTAGGAAAAGTGGGCAAGGATGCATCAGATAGCATCAAGCTTTCCTAATAAAGAATGAAATGAAATAACCTTATGAGGAGGGGCGTGGATGGCGCGTATCTTCTCCGAATCAATTTCTATGCCCCGATGGGAAACACGATTCCTAGTATCTTACTAACCTTGAAAGATAAAATATGCGCTTTTTAGGGTTGAGCTTGATGCATTATCATTCCTAGTATCTTACTAGCCTTGAAAGACAAAATGCATTTTTCAGGGTTAAGCTTGATGCATTATGGAGACCAAAGATTGTATAGAGATATATAGATAGTCAATACTAATGGGTGATAATGAGTAGCTTGCCTATAATCTGTGATAATTAGTGGCTTGCCTATAATCTATATGTTTTCGAGGTCTTATTATTTTCGCCGACAAGAATTTTTGCCTATAATCTATGTTTTCCGAGTCAGCATATTATTTTCCATGGGCAAGAATTTTAGCAGTAACACTGCAATACCATGAATAAAGTTTCAAGAATTTTAGTAGTAACACTTCAATACCATGAATAAAGTTTCCAAGATAGGGAAATAATAGGATCGGTATAGAACAAAATAGAACTTTTAATAGATGCAATTTTTTTTCATGAGATAGAAATTGGAATGGTTGAACTGTGTATTTCGTATTTTTTTTTAATAATAAAAAAAGAAGGTTACTTCGGGAGAGGAATTGTTTGGATGGTCAAAAGTGGTTGAAATCTGGCTAAAACAATTTCAAGAAATCTCGCTGCAGTGTTTGAATTATGTTTTTGATAGTGGAAATGAATTTAGCATCATCAAAAACCTCTGGGGCACCCTAAAATTTGACAGCTGTAACCTAGATTTACAAAAATCTCTGTCAGATTTTATCAAATTCTTACCCAATTTTCCATCATTTTCGGGACAAAAAAACAGGCTGGTTAAACTATGGCATAGTCTAAAAAATTAAAGTTTTTTCGTACTTTCAAAAAAAAAAAAATTGCTATGGCATGTCATTTCTCGAATCACAACACAATGTTCCTTGTCAAGTGCTTCCGATAAGGTTTAACGGTAAATCTAACTGACTGTATTTTTATCTTTTCCATGAGATATGTTAGGGCCTAAATCTACCTCAGGCTAAGAAAGGCGGCTCTAGGGTAACATCAAACCATGCTTAACCTGGTAGCTAGCCCTACCAGGTCGGGAGAGGGCTCTCTCCTTCTCAATCTCAATGAAAATTTATCAAGGAAGGCTTGAGATCACTGATATAAAAACTAATTTTATGTTAGGTATGCTTTCTCAGAGGTTTTCTGATTGATTCTAATGTTTGAGTTGCTGGATCAGATGGGAAGGCAACTTTTGGTCCGAAAAATGAACACAAATTTGCAGAGATTTTTGTGGGGCGAGGTAGGAAAGTGTTTTAACACTTAAATGAATGTAATGGTGACTCTGAAGACTAGTGAGGAGCTATAGAGGGCATGCAAATGTCATGAGCCCTCTTCAAACAATAGAAAACATGTAAAACTAAATAAACCCCAAGGCAGAGCACTAAAACATCAATGAATTCTACCTTTTACACTTGATTCATTTAACTATGAAGAATAAAAGAGATGATGGCACACATAAACATAAGATCATTGAATAACTGAGAGGAAAACAATGCTAAATCACATTACCACAAGAATCCCACAAAATGCTACAAAACCCTGGTTTATTTCCTTGCCAAATTGCAGAAGTGATGTACAATAGTGCTCAATGCATCCACAAGAGTCCAACCCTGACAAATGACTAAGAAAGTACAAGATATAGGCAACAAAACACCCATGCTAGCCTTTAGGGGTTGAATCCATAAGTCTAGGAGCTGTTTCAACAAGATCTAAACTAGGAACTAAAAAATAGGCAGTGGAACAGTTTGCCTCTAAAACTATGGAAACTAATTCATTAAGTTCAAAACCACCTATAATTGATGTATCTACCTCCATGAGTCAATTTTTATCATTTTTACATCATAATACATCAATTTACATAATGTCACATCATGAATTTGACCATAAGAGAGAAAAAGTCAAACTAGCAGAAAACTAGACGAAAAACAGAGTTTTTGAGCAAAATTGGCACTTTTTCATCCTGTGCGTAGTGCCATTTTTTCTGTGCGTAGCATTTTTTCCAAGCTGCTTTTGAAGAGCTTACCAAGGTCCAAATCAGGTGCAGGATAGCTTGTTTGAAAGCACTATGAGTCTACCTTCTGGAACAACTTGAATTTTTTGATTTGGAGTCCATTTTCCCATCCAAAATTTCAATCTCCCAAGGCTGCTTCTTGTGTGGCAAAAAAGTGGCAGAGAGGGTTTTTTTGGGTGTTTTTGGCCTTTTTGAAGGTCCAAAACTTGTCAAAATTTCCTAGTAATTTATGAGCATGCATAAATTTTCATAAGGAATCCAAAAATGCCAAGTTTTCTTCAAAAATAGGTCCCTATCAAAAGTGAGCACCAGTAGCACTATGCACTTACCGAAAAAACCTGTTTTTTCCTTGAAAAATTCAAAAATGACAAAAACTTCACCAAATTTCTTGAAATTTGGCATGAGCGATCCTTTTCATGTGCTATTCTGAGCCAATGATGCTTCAGCCAAGATCTTGATCTTACCTTGCTCTTTTTTGGCTTCCAAAGCTCTCCTTAACTTGGCTTTTAGGCTTCTTATCCTTGTCTTGCAAATTTGTTCCGGGCCAAATAGTGATAAGACATGTGGCGCAACATGTTCTTCTCCTTGTTAGCCTTGTCTAGCAGCTTCTCAAGGTGGATATTCACTCTTTCCAACCAAGACTCCTTGTCATTCTCTATCTCTTGTTCAATGGAAGTCAAAGTGACATGGTTCTCTTTGTCATTTTGCCTCTTCAGTTTCAACATTTCTAGCTCCATTAGGCTTTGCTTATCCTCCATCTGTTTGTTCTTTTTCTTTTTCATCATCTATATCATCATCATGCATCTTCTCTTTGCCTTTTCTTTGCTACTTATGTCTCTCCATATAACTATCACTAAGTGTCTCCTCCTCATAGTCATATTCACTGTCTCTTTCCATAGTGCTTGTCTTAGGAAAATGATGAGATGAACGTATGGTGGAAAAAATGATGATGAAAGAGGGATGAAAGAGGACAATGGTGACGAGTATGAAGAAATTTTACTCTTGGGAAATGAAATTGGGGAAAGAAGGGAATAGTTTTGGGAGATTAGGGTTTAGTGAGGGATTTAGGGTTTTATGAGGGAACTAGTTACTTTAGGGGAGTGGTATATGGGAAAATAGGATAAATGGAGTGTATTTGGGTAATAAAAGAGTTAAAATGGGTTTTGATGATGTTTTTGTGGTGATGGAATGAAATTGGCACAATGAAATGGAAAACAATGAAGAGAAACTAGGGTTTCATTTTAAACTTGCAAAACTCATGAAGAACACACGAGTGCACTCAAATTCAACTTTGGAAGGATGATTACTTACTTTCCAAGAGGAAACTTGAGAGATTTTAAGCAAATTGAGTGATTTTGGAGCATTTTCGGGCTTGGCCGCCAAGTGCGTAGCGCCAATGCAAATTAACAAAGGAAAATCTTGCCAGGTGCGTAGCGCCTCCCAGGTGCGTAGCACCTTTTTACATACCAGTTTTGGAGGCATTTCCAGTGTCCAAATTGGGCATGAGATATCGAATTGGAAAGCTTATCTAGTCTACTTTTCAGAACATCTTGAATTTTCCAATTTGGATGTCATTCGCCCTGTCAAAAGTCAAATCTCTGAAGACTGGTCAAAATGTGCTAAATGAGGCTACTTAAATGCAGAGTGTTGTTGCAGTCAACTTTTGAAGGTCTTCCTCAACTCCAAATTGAGCTCAAGATAGCTCATTTGAGAGCTCTCTCTGTCTAGATGTCATTTCACTCGTCAATAAAGTCATTTGGCCAACCAAGCTAAGAGCAATCTTGATTTTCCCAAGGCCACTCCAGAAGTGCAGCAACCCTCCTGAGGCAACTTGTATTTTTGACATTTTTCTAAAACCATGACACCTGTGTAAAAAGTGAAGGAGGTTTTTCTTCCTTAGATTATTGTTGATAAAAACCTCTCTCATTGTTTCCAAAATCATTTTTCCTTGCTCAGAAACATCATTTGAGTAAAACCTACCCCGATGTGTGGAACAATGGATTTGTCGAAATGAAGTGGAATGAAGGGGATAAGGGGCTTCTCAATTCTTGAGAAAATTTTGGGAAGTAGGGAGAGATGTTAGGAAACAAGAGAAAGTGGGATTTCAAATATTGAGTGAGGGGAAGGGGTCCAAAAGGGAAAAACACAGGCTTAGCCTAGAAAATTATCAAATTGTAGCAAAAAACTAGGGTTTGTGGAAAAATGAGGAATTTGAAGGATATCAGTGATGGGAAGTGTTTAATAAGGTATATTAAGGATAGGGAAAGGTGTATGAGCATCAGGGTGCAAGCTTTGTTGATGATTCGACCATCCAAGAGAAATTACCTTCAAAACCCTAGGAGAGGGAAATGAGCCTTACCCAAGTACAACTAAAGCACAAACAAGGGGTAAAATGACCTATTGGAACCTAAAATGATGATGACCACTCTTTGAATGATGGTACACTCAGCTGAATGGTGACATGGACCGACATTTGGAAAACTTTGGAAGGAGTGAAAACAAACCCTAGACCTAATACCTAGTGACCAAATTTTACTTGAAAACTCACTGAAATGACAAAATTTGACTTTGACACTTTGAGACCACTTTGTAAGAGCATATTTGATCACTGGAGGAAGGCTGCAAAAACTGACACTAACATTGGCTCTAATGGGGATGGTAACTCTTTGGAGGTGCCAAGAACCGCAGGTCTTTGGGAGAGCAGACCAATGCCTTATCCATTGGGCATGGAGTCAATATCTTGGCAACAAAAACATAAAAACTCAAGACTTGAAGACTCAAGACTCAAGACTCATAACTGAAATGACTAAGAATTGAGACTAACTCAAAACTAAAACAAGACACTCAAAAGCTGAAACTAGACACGCAACTAAAACTAGACACTCAGCGACTGAAACTAGACAACTTGATGACACAAACTGACTTGAAACTGACTCAATACTAAAACACAATTGACAAACTGAAAAATATGCTCAAAATGGAGCTTATTCAATAAAACCTACTCTAGTTGTTCCATTCATCACCTGATCAAGTGAAATGAAACAACCAATGCAACCAAGTAGGCATTCTAGTTGTTGTTTGCATTCTCCACAAGTGCTTTCTTATGAACCATAAGAGAGAACTCTTGAAAGGCAACTCCCATGAAAACTTGTAAACAGATCTATTGAATAATATGGATTCTCTGTCCACCTTCAAAAACACTGCATAAGGATATTGAAATTCATGCACACTGGGACTTAGCTCATCCAATGCATTGCTTTGCTTCTCCTCATACCATGAATGCAAACTTACATCTGAGCTTTGTGATGAGACTCTTGTTGAAACTGAAAAAGAAACCAGTTGTCGGATCAAGTTTGTATCAATACTTGCTTTAAGCTCACGGGTAGCTAATGGAGAAGGACTTTGACTGCAAACATCCTCTAACATATCAGCTATTGGATTGTGAAAAACTTGAAAACGCTGTTGCAACCCATTTTCTATTGGTTCCGATGAGATTATATGATTTCCTACAGGCTGCTCATTTGAAGATATACTACGCAATTTTCCCTTCAAAAACTGAAATGATTCAAAACAAAATGGTATGGAATCATCTTGAATCATTCGATCATATAGTCCAGCGTAATGGCATTCAGAGGCTGCAACTCTGGATATGAAAAGTCTTGAACAAGGATTTCATTGCCCTCAAAATGGTTCAGATCAAAACTTATCGATGATTGATTTCTGATTGCATGAATGTTGTCTCTAATGAACTGAAACGAAGCAAAATAAAAAGGCAAATATCCTTCACTTACTTCAAAACTTTCTACACTTTCCTCCTCACTTCCATGGCTGATATGCAACGGTTGATCACTGTATTCGAGCTGCTGAAAGTGAACTTCCTCCTCCCACAAACTGTCTACTGAGTTGTCTGCAAGATTAGCTTCCATTTGGAGAACATAATTATCATCATACTGATCAAACTGAGGCAAATCATTAGTATAAAACATATCATCAAGCATACATGTCATATCAACAGATCTCTCTTCTCCAAGATGATCTATAAAACAATCATTATCAGATCTCTGACAACTGGGATAAGAAATAAAATGTTTTGGATCAGCAACTTGTTCCTCTTCAATCAACGAGCCATAGTCTTGAACATCATACTCTTTCCTTGTGGTGATCTTTTGCATCATCTCTTCCACTGCACTTACCAAAATGTCGAGCTTTACCTCTAAATATGTTGATTCCTTTAGATCTATTTTCTTCATCTCTTCTTCCTTCAGCTTTGCCCTTCTGATCAAAAAATTAGCCTCTACATCTACTGCATTGTTCTGCATCTCTTCAAGTGTTGCAAGATTTCTTTCCCTCAGCTGAAACTCCATTTCCGGATCAAAGGCTTTCGGGTAGTGCAAGAGAGCGGATCCAGGAGGAGGTCTTATATTAACCGGCATCGAAAAATAGACTTGGTTAAATCTAGCAGAAAATTGTTGTATTGTCTCCCCTGGTGGTCTTTTCAACTGGTTATACTCTTCTATAATCAAGAAAGGGTTTTGTCTGACCACCCACTTGTAGAGGAAAACTTTGACGAATCGCTGTAAATCTGAGATGCTCACATCAGGCAAGGTTTTGAACCAACTCTTGACTTTGCCTTGCAAAGAAAGAGCAAAAAGCCTAATACTAGCATCCTCTTCATCAACTTCAAAAAGATCAAGAAAAGACTCAAAATTCAATACATGTCTCTCAGCAGTGATGTTGTTGTGTTCACCATCAAATCTTGGTAGATATAGGACATGATTTTTAGGGAAAGCATGGGATATAGGAGGTAAAACCATATGCTTGTATCGATCTGGAATTTTATAAGGTATAGGGTATGTATAGAAGGTGTAGAATCAGTCTTGGTCTCTTCAGGCTCATCAGTTTGAAGATGGTCATCACAAAATTCAGAAGAAAGGTCTTGATCAAGCTCAAAGGCATGCAAATATTGGGTATTCACAATCTTCAAAGGGAAGGAATCAAATGCAGGCCGAGGATCTTTTCTCAAATACATTATACTTTGCAAAGCCTTCTTGACATTCTCGAGAAAAGAGAAGAAATAATTTATAATAAAGAACATAATGTCTTGGATGAAATTCCAACTTGAAAACCTGATCTTTCCATATTGTCCTTTCATGTTTTTGCTGGTCGGGATCATCCTCTAGTGGAGTCCTTGGATCTAATCTTGAAACCGATTTAGAGTCGCCGGGTGAATGATTTCAGCCTTGCTGTGTCTGATCGTTGTTCAGCATCAACAATTAGATCTAACTTGATACATTTATTGGGAACGTAAAATTTGCAACTTAACTGTTTAGTTTCATAAACTAAACCGAAGATTGACTTAAGCGGTGTTCATCTACTTATGCACTCGCAAAGCAAGAGCAGTTCGAAGGCTACCTAGCTAACTTCAGGCTTCATCTATAGTTCATAAAGCAAACAACAATAACAAGCAAACAAAATTGTCTTCCCTAGTATGGTCGCCCATATGTTAGGGCCTAAATCTACCTCAGGCTGAGAAAGACAGCTCTAGGGTAACATCAGACCATGCTTAACCTGGTAGCTAGCCCTACCAGGTCGAGAGAGGGCTCTCTCCTTGTCAATCTCAATGAAAATTTATCAAGGAAGGCTTGAGATCACTGATATAAAAACTAATTTTAGGCTAGGTATGCTTGCTCAGAGGTTTTTTGATTGATTTTAATGTTTGAGTTGCTGGATCAGATGGGAAGGCAGCTTTGGGTCCGGGAAATGAACACAGTTTTGCAGAGATTTCTGTGGGGCGAGATAGGAAATTGTTTTATCACTTTGAAATGAATGTAATGGTGAGTCTAAAGGCTGGTGAGGATCTGGAGAGGGCATGCAAATGTCATGAGTCCTTTTCAAACAGTAGAAAACATGCAAAACTAAATAAACCTCAAGGCAGAGCACTGAAATATCAATGAATTCTACCTTTTACACTTGATTCATTTAGCTATGAAGAATAAAAGAGATGATGGCACACATAAACATAAGATCACTGAATAACTAAGAAGAAAATAATGCTAACTCACATTATTACAAGAATCCAACAAAATGCTCCAAAACCCTGGTTTATTTCCTTGCCAAACTGCAGAAGTGATGTACAATAGTGCTCAATGCATCCACAAGATTCCAACCCTGACAAATGACTAAGAAAGAACAATATATAGGCAAAAAACCACCCATGCTAGCCTTTAGGGGTCGAATCCATGAGTCTAGGAGCTGTTTCAACAAGATCTAAACTAGGAACTGAAAAATAGGCAGTGGAACAGCTTGCCTCTAAAACTATGGAAACTGATTCATTCTGTTCAAAACCACCTATAATTGATGTATCTACTTCCATGAGTCAATGTTTATCATTTTTACATCATAGTATATCAATTTACATCATGTCACATCATGAATTTGACCATAAGAGAGAAAAAGTCAAACTAGAAGAACACTAGGCGAAAAACAGAGTTTTTGAGCAAAATTGGCACTGTTTCATCCTGTGCATAGCGCCATTTTTATGTGCGTAGTGCTTTCTCCATTTTTGGAGGGCTTCCCAAGGTCTAAATCAGGTGCAAGTTAGCTTGTTGGAAAGCCCTGTGAGTCTACTTTTTGAAACAACTTGAATTTTTTGATTTGGAGTCCATTTTCCCTCCAAAATTGCAATCTCCCAATACTGCTTCCTGTGTGGCAAAAAAGTGGCAGAGAGGACATTTTTTTGGGTGTTTTTAGCCCTTTTGGAGGTCCAAAACTTGTCAAAATTTCCTAGTAATTTATGAGCGTGCATAACTTTTCATAAGGAATCCAAAAATGCCAAGTTTTCTTCAAATGGATGTCCCTATCAAAAGCGAGCACCGATGGCGCTATGCACCTACCGGAAAACCTGTTTTTTCCTTGAAAATTTCAAAAATGACAAAAACTTCACCAAATTTCTTGAAATTTGGCATGAGTGATCCTTTTTATGTGCTATGCTGAGCCAATGATGCTTTAGCCAAGATTTTGAGCTTATCTTGCTCTTTTTTGGCTTCCAAAGCTCTCCTTAACTTGGCTTTTAGGCTTCTTATCCTTGTCTTACAAATTTTATTCCGAGCCAAATAGTGATAAGCCATGTGGCGCAACATGTTCTTCTCCTTGTTAGCCTTGTCAAGTAGCTTCTCAAGGTAGATATTCACTCTTTCCAACCAAGACTCCTTGTCATTCTCTATCTCTTGTTCAATGGAAGTCAAAGTAACATGGTTCTCTTTGTCATTTTGCCTCTTCAGTTTCAACATTTCTAGCTCCATTAAGCTTTGTTTATCCTCCATCTATTTGTTCTCTTTCTTGTTCGTCATCTATATCATCCCCGTGCATCTTCTCTTTGCCTTTGCTTTGCTGCTTATGTCTCTCCATAGAACTATCACTGAGTGTCTCTTCTTCATAGTCATATTCATTGTCTCTTTCCATAGTGCTTGTCTTAGGAAAATGATGAGATGAAGGTATGGTGGAAAAAATGATGATGAAAAAGGGATGAAAGAGGACAATGGTGATGAGTATCAAGAGATTTTACTCTTGAGAAATGAAATTGGGGAAAGAAGGGAATAGTTTTGGGAGATTAGGGTTTAGTGAGGGATTTAGGGTTTTATGAGGGAATTAGTTACTTTAGGGGAGTGGGATATGGTAAAATAGGATAAATGGAGTGTATTAGGGTAATAAAAGAGTGAAAATGGATTTTGATGATTTTTTTATGGTGATGGAATGAAATTGGCACAATGAAATGGAAAACAGTGAAGAGAAACGAGGGTTTCATTTTAAACTTGCAAAACTCATGAAGAACACAAGAGTGCACTCAAATTCAGCTTTGGAATGATGATTATTTACTTGCCAAGAGACAACTTGAGAGATTTGAAGCAAATTGAGTGATTTTGGAGCATTTTGGGGGTTGGCTGCCAGGTGCGTAGCGCCAATGCAAATTAATAAAGGAAAATCTTTCCAGGTGCGTAGCGCCTTTTTGCAAACCAGTTTTGGAGGCTTTTCCGGTGTCCAAATTGGGTGTGGGATAGCGCGTTGGAAATCTTATCGAGTCTACTTTCCATAACATCTTGAATTTTCAAATTTGGTTGTCATTTGCCCTATCCAAAGTCAAATATCCAAAGACTGGTCAAAATGTGCTAAATGAGGTTGCCTAAATGTAGAGTGTTGTTACAGTCAACTTTTGAAGGTCTTCCTCAACTCCAAACTGAGATCAGGGTAGCTCATTGGAAATCTCTCTCTGTCTAGATATCATTTCACTCATCAAGAAAGTCATTTGGCGAACCAAGCTAGGAGAAATATTGATTTTCCCAAGGCCACTCCAGAAGTGCAGTGACCCTCCTGAGGCAACTTGTATTTTTGACATTTATCTAAAACCATGACACCTGTGTAAAAAGTGAAGGAGGTTTTTCTTTCTTAGCTTATTGTTGATAAAAACCTCTCTCATTTTTTCCAAAATCATTTTTCCTTGCTCAGAAACATCATTTGAGTAAAACCTACCCCGATGTGTGGAACAATGGATTTGTCGAAATGAAGTGGAATGAAGGGGATAAGGGGCTTCTAAATTCTTGAAAAAATTTTGGGAAGTAGGGAGAGATGTTAGGAAACAAGAGAAAGTGGGATTTCAAAGATTGAGTGAGGGGAAGGGGTCCAAAAGGGAAAAACACATGCTTAGCCTAGAAAATTGTCAAATTGTAGTAAGAAACTATGGTTTGTGGAAAAATGAGGAATTTGAGGGATATCAATGACGGGAAGTGTTTAATAAGGTATATTAAGGATAGGGAAAGGTGTATGAGCATCAGGATGCAAGCTTTGTTGATAATTCGACTATCCAAAAGAAATTACCTTCAAAACCCTAGGAGAGGGAAATGAGTCTTACCCAATTACAACTAAAGCACGAACAAGGTGTAAAATGACCTATTGGAACCTAAAATGATAATGACCACTCTTTGAATAATAATACACTCAGCTGAATGGTGACATGGACCGACATTTGGAAAACTTTGGAATGAGTGAAAACAAACCGTAGACCTAATACCTAGTGACCAAATTTTACTTGAAAACTCACTGAAATGACAAAATTTGACTTTGACACTCTTTGTAAGAGCATATTTGATTACTGGAGAAACGCTGCAAAGACTGACACTAACAAGATATATTAAGAAACAAGATATATTAAGAAACGTATGGTTGCTTCCCACTGGCATTGACTAGATAAAGAGATAATAAATATTTCCTGGCAAAGCAAATACAATGAAAATTCTTGAAAAAAATCGTTAACATTGTTCATGAATTTCAATTGTTACAATGAAAATTCTTGAAAAAAAATCGTTAACATTGTTCATGAATTTCAATTGAGTCATCTTAACAGTGTCCAATTTGGCATATATTCAACAGATATGCTAAGCGAAATGAGAAGTTCATATGAAGTTTATATATATATATATATATAATAATATTTATCCTAAATAATACTTGACAACCCTGGAAACTTGACAACCGTGGAATTTGTTTGGGAAATCTCATTTACTTCAAAATCAGAAGCTCCTCGAAAGAGGCTATTCACATCTAAGATAATGAATCTGTTTGCAAATTAAGATGTTAAGAAGTAGTGGCTACAGAAGCGGTACAAACCAGAAGAAGAAAATAATAGTAAGAAGTCATTCGGGCACGAAAGCAATCCCGGTGGTGTCTGTAAAATCCATAGTGGGATTGTACTGTTTCAACAAGGAGGTTGAAACATTGTAGGTTATAAGAAGAATTTTAGTGTAAATTATATATAGAAAGACTTTTGTCGACGCGTTTCAAACCAACTAATATGTTCATCGTCAGAACAAGTTAAAAAAACAGATCAATTTTACATGTTAAATAAGTTCTAATGAGAACGGGGAGATTGTCGATAGTGACATTGAGAGGGTAGGCGAGGAAGAGCCGATAGTCTTTACTGATAGCAGCATCCCCGCACGAACAATCGATACTGATATTTAGCGTTGAACCGGTCGGAATAGAATTCGCATTATACGAATTCACATTCTGCAGCGCTGAGACAGTGGTGAGGTTCGCATAAATAGTGTTTGCAATTTTGTCATAGGTGTCGCCATCAGCCGCGTTATACTGAAACATAGGTGTCGCCATCAGCCGCGTTATTGCCCTAACCCAGGCAATCACACGAGAAGGGAATCCTGGTCGTAATCCCCCACATTATGAAATTTGGATTGGTGATGCTATCTGAATTCCAGTACTGGAGGGTTTCGTAATTGGCCTCATTATCAAAGAGACTTGAAATATATAATATGTTGTAGTTCTGATTCACGTAATAATTGCCAAGAGCCACTTTACAGCCTGTGCATTTGGCTTCTGCATCTAAGAAATAGAAAGGCAATAATGGACATAGCCATAAGAAGAAATGGGATGGACGCACTGATGCCATATCCTTCTGCAATGCAATGTTTGGTTATTCAACTCCTCCGCCTTAAACCCACCTTCATTCGCATGTCGCCATTGACTGACTTCTGGGTGTAGACCCATTTTACTACGCCTCCACGTCATTCATTTACTTTCACGACAGAGGCTCGATCATTGAACGTATTTATTGCAAGGGAAACTGAATCATAGACATAGTCACATTCACTGTGCCAGGATCCATGGCGCCTCATTGGAAAGAAAGAATTTAATTGATTTAATTATTTTAACAAAATTTAATTAATTTAACATTCACCTGATTAAGAATAGTTTATGGCATAACATATTTATGCATTTTAGTTCTTTAAGAATTTAATTGATTTAATTATTTTAACAGAATTTAATTAATTTAACATTCACCACATTAAAAATAGTTTATGGCATAATATATTTATGTATTTTAGTTATTTTAGTTTGTTTTACGGTTAATGTTCAATGTAATTGCTCGTGATGAGTTCAAAAATTTGTAAAATCATTAATATTTTTTGGTTGAAATTTGTAAAATCATTAATATTTTTGGTTTTAGAGAGGTGTGAAAACTGCTAAAATTGACAGATGAATATATTTTGAAATTCCAAAGTTGCTCTATTATTTACCTTGTCCTCTCACTGAATAAATTATCTACTTTCTTTTTACGGAATAAATTATGTCAATAGCTTGCTGTCAGATATTTGCTTATTTTGTTATGTTGTCATTAAAAGCTTCATATTCTAAAATAAATTTTGTTTTTCAGTTTCTACTTTTCCAAAAATACAAGAAGTGCTCACTCTTTATCTCCAATCTCCTTTAGGTCTTTTCCAAGGCTAAACCATTTTATTTTGCATTTTACAATTATAATATGATAGAGAGACATGCTTTGCATGGTGTTCACCTCAAGGATTATTTGGAAGAGAGCATTTAGTATTTTAATGTTGGAAGAGAGTATTTAATATTTTAATTTAATTATCAATAAATATACAAAGTTGCTGATAAGATTTTTATTTCTACCGAATATTTTGAATAATATATTGTTAATTCATTTTTTCTCTTGAAAAAAATGTGTGTTTTGATGGAAACCACAGGGGGATGCTTTCTTATGATGAGTGGAGCTCCCCATTTGGTTTCTCGGAAAAAAAAAAAAAAAAAAAAGCATAGATTGACAACATAAATTCTAATTATGAAAATCTGCACACTCAAATTTTTTATATTAATCAAGGATAAAGGGTTGATATTTATATTAAAGATAATCATGTCTTTTTTATTTTTCAATTCAATTAAAAATAATGTCATGCTAAATTCTATTTCCATTCCATTTTTATTATTTGTTTGAGTTATTTTACTATACTTTTATTGTTACATGTTTTTTTTCTAAGTAATACTAATTCTATTAATAAAAATAGTAAAATGCAGTGAAGTTGCGGCCTTTGCGGTGCTGAAACAGAGTTATATCATGTTTAGACATTTAGAACTGAAACAGGACTACCCACCAGGGGAAACCACCCCAAGTAAACCAATAAAAAGTGTTGCCCACACAGGGGTCCCAACTCAAAAACCAACACAGATGTTTGTGCAGTCTTACCAAAATTGGCAACATATTTTGACAAAACATTAAAAAAGCCCCTAGGAGTAGGAGCGGGGATTCGAAACCTGACGTCATGGAAATCTGGCTGCATGGACCCACTAGGTGTCGTTTGGTGGAGGCTCTTCCACAATGAAACATCTGTACTCATCTCAATATTCCACAACTGCTTGTGTGCCACCAGGGATGCCCCCGACTACTTGCGTGCCACCTGAACTTCCATCGATTGTATGCCTACCTCCAGGGATGTCCTTACCATGTTGAGCGTTGTCATGGCCATATTTGTGTCTAGGCGAACCCGAGCTGTTATCCGAGTGCTTCCGTCTGTTGATGACTCGCTTCTCCTATGCTATCTTCTGCTTATTGATATCCTCCTTCTTCTTAATTGTGTCGTGAGTCTGAACATCCTGCTCATCTTGCACATGGATTTCTTCCCTGAATGCCACTGTGACAGTAGCAATGATATCAGGGCGATTCATGGTGCTGTGAAAGCGGAATTGGGTCAAGTGGTGCGACTCTTGAGGGGACGCAGGGGGATTGGTCGTTTGAGATGCAACATTAACTCTTCGAGCACCAAAGACTTGGGCCTGACTTCTTCTACTGTAGGTGGCGTGATATCTGCCAAAGAATTGGCCTCTAGACAAAGCTGAGGAAGGGAAGGATGACGGGGTCGTCGGCTCAGGAGGTGGCGGCGAGGGAGGGCAAATATTTCTACCTCGGCTGCTGCCTCGCTTGCTACGCATCCGGTGTCTCAGACGCGGCATGGTTCTACGGGCGGGATGGAGCTGATTGGTGTAGGCTGAGATGACAAGAGTATTAGTAGTGAGCGTTGAGGGTGAGGCAGAGTCTACACAGGAGTTAATACAGCTATTTAGGTGAGAAACAGTGGCATTCTGAGAAAAATTCATAGTGCAATGAGCATTTTGGGAGAAATGGAAACCATCCCGTAGATTAATACAGTTGAGGAGCCAGCAACGCCTCCCTGTTGTCGTGTGAGAACTCGGCTCCGCACCATCAGGGGGGCAGGAGCAATTCAGTGGGGAAGGGGTAAAAGTATTCAGGCTTGCAGAAGCCATGGCCTTAAGCTTGCAGAGAACGTCTCGACCTATGCAACAGAGTAATGGCGCCTACGGGTTGATGGTGGATCGCCATAAATTACCTTGGATGGGGACACGGATGGCCATGTGGCTTAGTCGTCTGCTGTCCCCTTGTCTAATCCTTATTAAATTCATCTTAATCACCCATATCTGGGGTTGTTACATGTTTTTTTAAATGTATATATTATATATTAATTCTTTTTATAATTAATAATAATAATTTAAAATAAAGTTCTCCAAGAGAAAAAAATAAATTAACAATATGAATTTTAATTGTGAAAATCTGTACACTCAAAATTTTAATAGAAAATTCGAGAACAAGGCTTCAGCGATGGTGGAAGGCACAGGGGTCGACCCTGAAACCCTAGGCCTCTGGCCCAGGTGACTCAGTCAGCATTCCAACCGTTGACTCGCAGGTACGGGAGGACGGATGGCGACCTCGCAGGGGGTCCGTGTTTACGAGGTACCATAACCTGTCAATATCGCTCTTTCTCCTTTTTTATTATGCAAATCGGATTTCGTTATGCGTTTTGTTCCTGCCTTCGACAGTTAGTGCCTCCCGCATACCTCCTGGACGCACTTCCCTGTTAACAGCTCCCCGCGGCGGTTTCGCGTTTGGAGCTTTTACTTTTATTTGTTTTTTTTTACCATCGCCAGTTTTCTGGAGCTCCCGCGTCGGATCGGAACCTGCTAGGTGTCAAGGTAAAACCTAGCCGGTTATTACCATGGGATTTCCTAATGAATCGGTTGATCTGGAGCCGGCGCCCGAAGACATTCTCTCTGTTTGGGGTAAGGATGTGAACAAGCAAACCCTGGTGGAGTTCTTCAGGCAGTCAAACCATCATGGACCAGCTTCCCATTCAGTTGAAGAGCTGCCGGAAAATCCCCTCTTCTCGGACCTCGATCCGCCTCTGCCGGGTGATGCAGCCTCAATAGGGTTTTGGCCCTTACCCTCCGGCGACTGTGGGAAAGTTCCATCTCTGTCCGAGGATCGACCGCAAGTGGGGAAGACCAGCTCCCCCTCAAGGGTTTTCAGACGTTCCGGGGGTCTTGAAGACATCATCAAGTGCTCAGAAAATCAGGCTTCGTGGCCCTCCTCTGCGGCAGAGCCTGGAAAGGACAGGGATCCTAGGGTTAGAAGCAGCCCTCAAACCGTCTTCAGGACGCTCTTCTCCATAGACCGTTCGATAGACGTCCCGGCAAAATTTTTCCCTGTTTCAGATGTGGGGAAGGTTTCTATTACAGGGGATGGTGCCTCTTTTCCATGTCCTGAACCTTCAACAGGAAAGGGGATATTTGTTCTCGGAGAGGAAATCCCTCCTCTTAGCGAGCCGGGTTCGAAGCTCATAGGGGATTTCGCCACTCCACCAGCAAGCGCATCGCCGGGACAGCTCCATCCTCTAGAAACCCCCGAGGCCTGCAGGGAATCGACTCCGGGCCGTGAAAACACAGGGGACAAGCGAAAGAAGAAAAAATTCATTAAGCCAGGGAGGCAGCCAGCAAATTTGCTATTGGGCATGGATGTTCAGGTCGAAGACGCCCTGCGGGTGGCCGAATGCACGCTTGTGGGCAGAGTTAGAGGTCGCCCGGTCACTGGCAAATTCCTACAGCAATGGGCGGAGGGTCTTTGGAAGGATTCGCCTGCAAAATCCTTCAAAGCAATTACAATGGCAAAGGGTTGGTTTATGATCAGTTTTGAGGACAAAGCAGCTTCGGAATGGGTTGAGGGGAAGAACTGGACAATGGGGAAGCGGCCTGTCTTCTTCAAGAGATGGTCTCCCCTTTTTGATACCACAAAGGACATGGTCGAGGAGTTCCCTGTCTGGGTAAGGTTTCCCGGTCTTCCCCCTTTCCTCTGGGCAGACTCTATTTTCTCCTCTATAGGAAATACTTTGGGATCCTTTCTGGAAGCGGACAAATCCTTCTTAATTACCCATGAACAGGCAATAGCAAGGATCCTCGTGCGCCTGAACCCGAGGAAACTAATGGAATCTATCAAGCTGCAGTACAAAGATTTTTTCTATGAACAAATTCTTGATTATGAAATGCTGCCCTTCAGATGCCATCGCTGTCACGAGCTAGGTCATCTGGCCAGAGAATGCCCTCTGGGGAGACGAAAGAAGAGAGTGCACCCTCAAGAGGATCCTCGGGAGCAGAACTTCAGAGAGGAGCCATCTGCGAAGGAAAACGACTATTCAAACATCGTTCCGCCGGAAGGGGAGCACGATATGGACACGGAACCATCTCCTCAGCCTCAGGCAGCTCCAGCCCTTTCGTCAGAGGAGTTGCCTGCTTCAGACGTCCCCTCTGCTGGACCATCCGCAGTTCCCGAGCTCTCCCCCACTGGTAAGCAACCTGTCTCCCCTCTTCCTGATCTCCCTTCCGCTTCTTTTTCTATGTTTTCTGATTCAGCTCCCTCTCGAATTATAAATGAAAATTCGTTATTGCCAAATGTGGAATTTCTTGCTGAGGCCTTCCCCTCCATAGATCTAAACCGTGAATCTTCATTGGACCCTCCTGTTCCCATTTTTCCCACCCCTACTTGCTCCTACAATCTCAGATCTCTGAGAAAGAAGCCTGACCTTCCCCCTGTATCTGAAGACCCGGTGGGTGGTCTTAGCCCTTCCCTGGCAAAATCCTCCATTAAAAAAGGCAGGGGAAGAAAATCAAATCTGTCCAAAGCACAAGTAAAAGCTATCATTGATGTAGCAGATGGTAAACAAATGGTTCTCCCGGGGGCGCTTAGAGCTGCAAAACCCCCTGAAGAAGTGATAAAATGATTTGCATGTCCTGGAACTGCAGAGGTTTAGCCAGTAAACCCAAAAAACTGGCCTTAAAGGAGCTTGCCTCTCGTTATATGCCTGACCTTATCTTTCTGCAATAAACGCTGGGTAGGGCGGCGGAAATTGAACAGGCACTTCGTCTCATCCTCCCTGGGTGGTCCTTCGTCGGTTTGGATGCAGATGGTCACTCAGGAGGATTGGCTATTGGCTGCAGGGATGGCAGACTCAAAATCTTAAATCACTGGGGAATACCTAGTGCCTTGGGATTGGAATTCCGGCACTCTGATTTCGATCTCCCTTTCCTTTCTTTAAATGTATATGGTCCCTGCCAGTTAAGGGCAGCTTTCTGGAACAACCTATTGGCAAAGGGCCTCGTAAAAGAGAAGCTACTCATTTTAGGCGGAGACCTAAATTTCTCTATCGGGGCTGCAGAAATTTGTGGACCTTCGGCCAGGATCGACCCTCTCTCAGATTTCTTTTCAAATCTCCTCCACTCTAACAAGCTGTTAGATGTCAATCTTATCAAAGCCAAACCAACCTGGAGGAACAGGAGAACTGGGGCGGATCATATTGCAAAAAGACTGGACCGTTTCTTGATAAGTGACCAACTGGCTGCTTCGGTCCCAGTCTTCAGACAATGGGTGGGTGAAGGGGGGAACTCTGACCACTTCCCCATCCTCCTAGAGCTAGCAAAACTTCCGAAAAAGCCAGCAGCCCCTTTCAAATTCAACGTCTCCTGGTTAAAAGAAGAGTCCTTCAACCAGCTGTTCCGCAAAACCTGGCGCCATGCGGGGAATGTCCTCTCCGTCAGTAAGGGAGCTTTCTTCATGGATAATCTGAAAAGGCTAAAGAAGGCTACAATTGAATGGGCTGCGGACAGAAAGAAAAAGTTGAACGAAGATCTGATCAAGACTGATGAGGAGCTCCACCTCCTCGAACTCCCTGAGTCAAACGCCTACGCCACCCAGGCTACCAAAGAAAGGATTGTAGCCCTAGAAAAGAAAAGAGAAAAAATCCTTCTAGAAAAAGAAGAAGAATGGAGGCTAAAAAGTAGGGCTATATGGCTGAAAGCAGGAGACGAAAACACAAAATTATTTCATAACTATGCAAAGGGTCGAAAAGCAGCAAATACAATATGGAGACTAAAGGACCCTGAGGGCAGAGATGCCTCATCATTCGAAACCCTATCGACAATGGGAACGAATCACTTCAAATCTCTGTTCTCCGACCCTAGTGGGATATCTCTCGCTGAAATTATCAGAACAGCACAATCTTTCCCCCGCTTTGTGGAAAGGGAAGAAGCCGAAGATCTCTACCAACAAGTGACAAAAGAGGAAGTTGAATGTATCATAAAATCCATGGCAAAAGATAAGAGCCCAGGTCCAGATGGCTGGACAGTGGAACTTTTTGCTCACTTCTTCGAGCTGATTGGGGATGAGCTAGCGGAGGTCGTGGAGGAATCAAGGCAAAAAGGGGAGATTTTCCCCCCTTTCAATGCAACTTTCATCGCTCTCATCCCAAAAAAAGAGGATCCTGAATCCTTTGAGGACTTCAGGCCCATCTCCCTGTGCAACTGCATATACAAAATCATTGCAAAAACCATTGCGGTCCGTCTGAAGCCAGTTCTTTCCAAAGCCATCTCCCCAGAACAATTCGGGTTCCTGGACGGCAGACAAATTCACGAAGCCATTGGGGTGGCTCAGGAGACTATCCATAGCATCAGGAAATCAAATTCAAAAGGGGTTGTGATCAAGATTGACCTCTCAAAAGCTTTTGATAGAATCAGTTGGACATATCTCAGGATGCTGCTGACCCACCTGGGTTTTAAGGTGGATTTCATAAGCTGGATCATGGCATGTATTTCAAATCCAAGTTTTGTTGTTCTGATAAATGGGGCCGCCTCCCCTTTCTTCCGAAGTCAAAGAGGCCTAAGACAAGGGTGTCTCTTTCCCCTCTTCTCTTCCTCCTGGCAGCTGAAGGGCTCAGCAGACTGATCACATCTGCCAAGCGATCAGGTTTGGTTAAAGGTTTGGAAGTTGCTGTAAATCTCTTCATAACCCATCTGCTTTTTGTAGATGATATTCTGCTTTTCACTAATGGATCCTTAAATGAAGTTCTTGAACTTAAAAGTATACTGGAGTTGTTTTTGAAAGCCACTGGTCTCCAATTAAATTCCAGGAAATCCCAACTAATCCTGCAGGGCTTCAATAGACAAGAAGAGCTTCTGATTGCTTCTCACCTCCCCTTTGAGGCCTGTAATCTGGATCAACCCTTCAAATACCTGGGTTTTTGGTTAAAACCCCAAGCATACAAAAAGCAGGACTGGATCTGGCTAGTGGCAAAAATAGAACAAAGAATCTCCCATTGGAGCCACAAGTGGCTATCTCGGGCTGGAAGACTAACCCTGGTGAAGTCTGTTCTACAGGCCATGCCAGTTTTTTGGGCAGCCTTAACCTGGATTCCAAAAGGCACTATGCATAAGATAAGACAACTCTGCAGCAGATTCCTTTGGTCAGGCTCAAGGGAGGACTCGGTGCTACCTTGGGTGGCATGGGACAAAATTGCAAAACCAAAAGATTGGGGAGGATGGGGCATAAAAATCCTACAGGATTTCAGCACCTCCCTTGCAGCAAAATCTGGCTGGCGCCTAATCACCTCCGAGAACCTATGGACCAGAGTAGTCAAACGCAAATATATTGACCCCATGCCATTGGAAGAGTGGATTAGAACCCCAAACAAAAAGGGAAGGCACTTTTCGGTAATTTGGAAGGCAACTGTGGACGCTTTCAAACTCATCGAACAAGGTCTGGCCTGGCAGGTTGGAAACGGAGAAAATGTAAGACTGGGTAGAGACCCCTGGGTGGGCTGCAATGACTCCTTTGCACTGACCCCCCCCCCTGGTAGCTCACCTTGACTCCCTAGGGCTCCACAGACTCCATCAGATTGAAAACCCCGGTCTCTCCACAATATGGGGTCAAGCTTGGAAATCAGCAGAGTCGCTGGGCATAGATCCCAGATGGGAGCCAGATTGGCAGGTTTTCCTCCAGGAGCTAAAAGGTTCAAATGTCAAAATTCAGGACAAACCGGATAAACTGGTCTGGGCTCACGCTGAATCAGGTAGTTATTCCCCAAAGGCGGGATACTCCTTCCTAATGAAGAAAAAAGGATGGCAGGCGCCAGACTGGTGGATAAAATCTCTGAAGGAATTAAAATGCCCAAAGAAATCAAAACTTTTTCTTTGGTGTGTCTTAAGGCAAAAAATCCCCTCCTGGGATGTACTCCAGGCAAGATTCTTACAAGGCCCAGGCAGATGCCCCTTATGCCTCTCAGATTCTGAATCCATTTTCCACCTCTTTGTGGCCTGCCCTTATACTAGGAAAGTCTGGGATGAAGTGCAGAAAATCCTCCAATGCGGACTAAAATGGGAAGGAGTGTCTCTGCTTGCAGCCTGGGAATATTGGTGGAACCATTTCTCTGAGAAAAATTTGAGAAACCTGCCCCCCATCATTTGTTGGGGTATATGGATCGCCAGGAATAAATCAATCTTCAGAGACCAGAACACTCCGTTTGAAGTGACTGCAATTCAAAGCCTTGCCATTCTTGCCAGTATCCCTCCAGCTGATTCATCCCAGAAACCTCCCAAATCCAAGATCGTCCATATAAGGGAGGGCATTCCTTGGGCATTTTTCGATGGGGCTTCCCAAAACAATGCAGCCGGTGCAGGCATCGTCATCCACCTATCCGCTTCACACTCCCTCAAAGCTGCAGTCGGCCTCGGCCCTGGTTCAAACAATTTCGCCGAATTATCTGCCCTAAAGCTCCTCCTCTGCTGGCTCATTAGAAAAAACATCCCTGCGGTTCAAATCTATGGAGACTCTCTCAATGTCATAAATTGGGTCACGGGAAAATTCAGGTGTCAAAACTACATGTTAAATCCTCTGCTGGAAGAAATCCAATCATTAAAACTCCGCTTTAATCCGTTTTACATTGATCACATCTACAGGGATAGAAATGAAGAAGCAGACCGGGCTTCTAAGGAAGGTCTACAACTCGTTGTGGATGCGTGGATGATCTCAGAACAGCAAAATGAACAGATCCGTGTGTCGGATCTTCATCCTCTCCTCGCTCCAGACTCTTAAAATACTTTTTTGGCCGTGGTTTCATGTGTCTCAACCTGTTGTTTTTATGAGACTCGGCTTTCAACTCAGACATTTAATTTCACTCAAAACTTTATTTTGTGCTTATTCGCGGGTCGTTTTCCCTGAACGGGAGGCCTGTTGCTCTTTTTGTAACTATCGGATCTTCTCATGTTATTGACTGAACATGTTGTTCACACAGCGCCTAGTCCTGCCTGCTCTCAGCAGCACAACAATTTTCAGTCTTTAGATATGGTTTTTTGCTTACATGCCTACGGGTACTAGACTGTTTCTTGACAGTTTCTGCAGGATGGGTTCCTCAGTGCTCAGGATGAGCAGAAATGCTTTTTCATATGCTTTGTAACTTTTTTATTTCTTATAAAGAAGTTCGCTTTTTTCTTTGGAAATTTTTTTTTAATAAAAGTCAAAAATAAAAGGTTGAGATTTATCTTAAAAATAATTATGTCTTTTTCATTTTTCAATTGAACTAATAAAATGTCGATCAAATTTCCATTTTATTCATATATGGCATTTAACTCTCATTATTTATTCTTATTTTATTATGTTTTTTTATTACATAAATTTTTAATATATGTACATATATTTAAGTCATAATAAATTCTCTATTATTTAAATGATTTATAATTTTTTTAATATTCTAAATATAAAATATAATATAAATAAAATGTATCAACATTTATAAACCAATTAATTTATACTACTATTGATTATTTTATTTTGAAATATATAAATATATCTCCGTGAAATAATTACTTCTACTAACCATTTTTTACCTTTTATCAACATAGGCCTCTTTAGGGACGTCAAAAATATCTAGCGTATACTTAATGTCAATATTATTATTTTGAGTTTATAAATGTTTTGTAATCATAAAAACCAAAAGTTTATGACGGTTGACCATTTACAACGAGCAATTTACAAACAATTTTGTTATCACATTTCCAAAAGTGCTGCAATTGGTCAAAAGTAAAGTGAATAACATTTAATAGTCAATATAGAAGGAGATCACGTTGTCAAATCAGTTGAATGCTTTGTATTTTCTAGTAAATGTGTCGGATGGATCCCTTTTCGAGGAAATCAGCTCCGACAAACCTTTACTATTGTAATGTTGCAAGAAATTTTGTCCACGGAACCATTTTTTACCTTACTATAGGGATTTTTAATGAAGATTTGAATTGTAAAACTTTTCAAATAATGAGCTTATTAAATTGATTTCCAACGCTCTCAATGAAATATCATATCCGGAATTGTATTGATTTCTCTAACAATGGGTTAAAATGGCCCTTTTTTTAATATACTCATTTTAGTGTGAAAAAAATTGGGTAGGACATTATAGGGATGAAGGAGGGAAGACTAAAGTTAGAAAGTTAAATTATCCATAGTTTTAAAGTTATAGAGATATTATAGAACAAAACAATAATTATCAAAGGAGAAATCAAATCAAAAGTAAGAGATACATATAGAAGTGTTGGAGATCATAAAAGCAAACAACCCAAAAGTATGGATGGTAGTTAGGAAGCTAGACTAAGACTTAACACCCTTGCAAAGTAATGAGAAGAGGAAAGAAGATTTAAAGAGTAATAAAAAAGCAATCATAATTAACTTTACAAACATGAAATGAGTAATAGATATATGCAAGCAAATGACCTCAATGTGTAAATGAATGTTAGACTAGATATTGGGAAAAGCATTTCATCTGAGGGATTTGTACACCAAGTTTTGGTTGAGTACAACAAATTTCTTAGTCCATACCACATATATGTTCCTCCAAATCAACAATCTATTTCACAATCCATGACTTACAAAGTTAGTATGGTCCCACAAATTCATAGTTACTTGGCAATAAGAAACCATGAGGGGTTAAGGAAGGTTTGACATTGTAGACTCCCAATTAAGCAACCCAAAATTAGGCATCCTAACAAAGTGAGACAATCTTTGAGGGATATATAGTGCTTAGGATATCTAGTGAGAGGGGAACCCTTACTAAGCACTAGATATCCCTGAAAGATTGTAAATGAAGATGAAGGCTATCAAGGGAGAGTGTCTAACATAAAATAGCCTTCACAATGAAGGACAAAAGGTAATGTAACAACCCCTGGTTGATTTTCCATGTAAATAAAATAAGACCAAGGTCATGGGACACATATTCCAAGTAGAATGTTGGGAAAAACATTATAGTAGGCATCACTTGCATCCATCCTATTTCTACTTCTAACAATGTTGGGATCACTCCATGGACTAGGGTGAAGGTATCAAGGTCAAGATTGTATCATTTAATCCTAACTTGATAACCTCAGGTCTAGTGAGTATCCATGAAGCTATTCCATAAAGGTTATATAGGGCTAATAGGTATAGTTAAAAAGGTGGGCAGATATTTAGGAAATACCTAAGTAAGGGAGAAGGATAAGGGAGCCCTGATAAGGAAATACATATGGCACAGTGAATGACAGTTCTAGGTCTAAGGTAAGGGATCAATTAATGGCTATGGAAATTGGCAAAGGCATTGGCAAAAGGCAAAGTGACAATAATTTTCATTTGTTTATTGAAATAAAGGAAAATAGGAGAAAAGGAAGGTAAAGAGACACATATTTGCATGCAAGGGAAATTAGAGGAAAATTTGAAAGAAAATGAAGAAAATAGAGGCATCAACAATAAAAAGGCTTTAGAGAAACAACTCATGGCCTTTGGCTTAGCTTATGTTGGTTTATCCTTTTGTTGGTTTAACTTTGTTCTCTTATACTCTTACACACTTAGAGAATTCTTGGAGCATGCTTGGAGCACTCTAGTATTCACTTGGATTTGGAGAAAGAAGGCAAAGGAAAGAAGGGGGCACAAGGAAACAATTGGATCAACAACTACAACTAGATTGCTTTGCAGGTAACAGGTTGCATGTGTCATTTCCTTGCTTACTTTTGGATGCATGATATATGCATATGATTCTTCGGTTATGTGTTGTCATTAGCATGGATATTTGCCTGAATTTGTTAGGGTCCCACTCTAACCCCCTTATTTATGTAGTGGGATCATGTCATAATAAAGAGTCAATAAAGCCCATATTAATAATTGTAAGCGGTTAACCCGCTATTTATTACGAGACCACAGTTAGTTGCAAATGGGCCTAGTATTAGGTAGATGGTATTAATAAAACCCATGGTATTGATCCATGGTATTACATGTATGAGTCATATATAAAGGATAGAGACTCCCTGCGAGGAGCATCGTGTCTTTTTTTGTAATCGAGCTCTGCTCTATTGGAGGTTGCCCCCTCGAAGAGGCCTGTGAACATTTCTCTCTGAGTAATAAAATCATTGCTATTCTGTGTTCTGGGTATATTTTCTTCGCATATTCTGTGTTCTGGGTATTTTTTCTTCGCATATTCTCGGTTCGGTATTACTTTGCAGGTTAAGAAGCATAACAAGTGGTATCAGAGCACTTTCTAGGGCTCGGTGGGATCTCCAAATTTTAGCAAAAAAAAAATTGGCTAGAGACGTGTTCCGGCGTCTTTAAACCATGGGATCTGTCGTTGAGCGCATAAACCTGCGGATTTGGGGAGGCATGCACGCAGGAAATACAAGAGGTGGTCATGCTTGTTGAACTCCCTTGTAACCCCTGTGGGTACCCCTTCGAGTAGTACCGCATTAGACAGAACTGCGTACGGACTGTCTTCCACGTACCTTCTGGGTATATCGGAAGCCCCCTAGCTCCTCTGCAACCTAGCCATAGATAAAACGTCGGCCGTCTTGCTGCTATAGTACACCGAGAATAGCACTCGGAGAGATTACTCGCCCGTACGATAGGGTAGTCAGGTTGTACGGCTAAGGGTACGGTTGATCCTCCTTAGTTAGAGCCCTGAAACATTGGGCCGAGTACTACTGTCAAACCCTTATGTATATTGTGATGTGTAGCACCTGACACTCCTCAAGACCATAGCTCCCTTTTGTCTTGGGATCACACATCATCTCGGCCAGATCCGCTCACGCAAAGGGGTGCAGCAGCAGTAGACATCAATCCGATCTATTAGATCCATCACATCCGCAATAGCAATCTGTTCTGCCGCTCAAAGCTATCTTATCCGCCATTCAGATCTCTCAGATCCACCTGATCTAAGTAGTTGTGTGGGGTTCCTATACCGGAGCATGATTTTCGCAGGACTTTTGACAGCATTGACATTTTGAGGATTCGGTGACTGCAGTATTCCTAAGGAAGGAGTAAAACTCCGTTAGGAGTTTTCTGGAAAAAAAAAGTTTGAGATCTCCCGAGGTGCTTATTGGTGATCTAGCCCATCAGAATCAGGACGACAAGCTGAGCACGGTGGTACCATTCAATTCTTAGTGAAAAAAAAAATTGGCGGTCCCAAATTTTAAGAGCATAAGGTCGGTGCATGGTAGTAACTAGAGCTCAAGCGATGGCCAATGAGAGGATGGACAAACTTGAACAAATCCTGCAATCCATCCATACTCAGCTTGACAATCTAACAATATTAGTCCCGAGCACAATTCAGAAGGGCAAGGAGGTAGCCCATGAGGAAGAGTATATTGGCAATGGACACAGTGAGGGTGAGTCTAGCCATTCTCCTCACCTCTGGGGCTCCCAAAAACAACAATCCCATCCGAGACCTCCCAAGTTGGATATGCATAAATTTGATGGTTCTCACCCAGCGGCATGAATAGCACAAATGGAGCAGTATTTCAATTTGAATAACATCCTAGATGATGAGACTCAGCTTATGGTGGGGAGCATGTACTTGGACAATGAAAGGTGGCAATGGTGGGAATGGCATCAACGTTGC
>APFE030658682.1:146970-176787 GCA_000404065.3 Pinus taeda
CCATGGTATTACATGTATGAGTCATATATAAAGGATAGAGACTCCCTGCGAGGAGCATCGTGTCTTATTTTTTAATCGAGCTCTGCTCTATTAGAGGTTGCCCCCTCGAAGAGGCCAGTGAACATTGCTTTCTGAATAATAAAATATTTGTTGTTGACTCTCACTATTCTATGTTTTGGGTATTTTTCTTCGTATATTCTGTATTTGGGTATCTTTTGCAGGTTAAAAGCATAACAGAATTGAAAATGGTTTTAGCCTTGCCTTGCCATTTCCTAAATAACCATGGAGTTGTGGATTTTTTCCACTTGTTTTTACTAATTGGTGCTCAGGTTCGCGGTGGATGTGGGTTGGAATAAACGTTCTAGAAGCTTTGGAACAACTTGGGTTGAGTTACTAGTTCCTGGATCCCGGAGCCTGGTAGGGACAAATGCTCTAGAGCCCTTAGTGGGTTGAGTTATTACTTTTTTGATTCACGGTTGGAACAAACACTTTGGAGCCTTGGAAGGTTATGGGTTGAGTTATTAGTTCCTAGAGCCCTCGACAACTTGGGTAGAGATCAATCTGGTTGATGTTAGTGATTTCCAGACTGTAGTGGTGGAATCGTTGTGGTTGAAAGTTGAGGTGGTTTGGCATCTGGAAGCCCTAAATGGTTTTGTTTTGGTTTATTCCATGAGATCCCACATTCATGCTTGGAATATGGCATGGGGGTGATTGGAGGAAAGAGAGATGGGGCTATTTTCCTACTATGTTTCATGAATACTTGTAATGATTATGTTGGTGATATTATTGTCAAGTTACAATGGTTTCTATGCTAGTTATTTATTGGTTATATGATGTATATTATCTATGGCTCTTTACATGTTTTCATAAATATGTGAATGGTTGATGAATGCATGGACTAATAGGTGTTATTACAACTAGCTAGAGAGAGCTTAGAGCCTTCTTGGTGATTCTAAAATGAAGAATATTCATTTATGATTAGATATGCATTCATGACCTGTAGCTTACATGTTTTCCATATGTTTAAAGAAATGTTTGTTATGGATTAGGCAGTGTAGACCAAGTTTTTTATTCAAGTTTGAATGTTTAGCTTTGTCATCCCGTTAATTATTATTCTAGAAAGTTACATGCAATTCTGGGCAATGTTCTGGTGTTGAATTGCCTTGGTCAAATTGAGAAAATTTGAATTCCACATCAATAGACAACTTGGATGCAGTTAACTTGTGTGCCATGGCTCTTGTCACTCAGTTAGCTCAATAAATTCGAGGTAGAGGGATTGGAGTTCAGTTAAGCATGTGTGATTGCTAATTTGTAACAATCAAGGTCAGTTATTTCAAGTTCTTTTCAGTTAAACTAGTTCTAACTATTGATAGAACTAGTGGAAGGTTAGTTGTGCAGTGGGACAACAGTCTAACTCAGTGATAATCTAATTAACTGATCAATCAACCCAAAATAGAAAGTGCATGCAGAGAATTCGAGTTCCCCAACTATGGTGGATATTCCAAGGCAGTGTAACATCAGTGGTAGACTAATCTTGAGCGTATAGGTGTTGCATGCAGTCAGATTATAAACCTTGGGAATTGAGAAATCAATTGGAGGAAAATTCCTAAATAATAGGGGCCTAATTCCTCAATATTTTCACAAGGAAATAGGGGCTCAAGTAGAGGTGTAAATTAACTAAGTTTGGGCCGGATCTTTTCATTGAGAAGAGAAATAGTTCATTCAATTGTAGGTTGAGCTCAGAGCGAGCTAGCAATTGTAATACATTCTCTTTTCATCTAATTAATGCAAACATTCTTAAGGGGTTTTTAGCAGTTGCTTTCCCCTAGAAAAATATTGTGCATATGTTTTATTTCTTATCACAGGTATGAGATTATTGTTTTAAATTCTGAATTGATTTTCACAAAGCAATAGAGTAGAATTGTGTCTCTTGATTTAGATTAAAATTTCTTGAGAAGTTGCGATTCTACACCATAATTTCTAAATGGTATCAGAGCAAGATTCACATTAGAATAGGAATTTCGAAGTTGTTTCCCAGGAGGTTTGAATTTTCATCTTTAGTGTAGTAGGATCTCTTCAAAGTTGGGAAGATCGGCTTGAACGGGCTAAGATTAGAGTATGCCTTGGAAGGCAGCTCAAATTTCATTGCATGGAAGGATCATATGGAGGTTGTGCTTGATGAAAACATATTTCTAGAATATGTCAAAACAAACATTACATATTTCTAGAATATGTCAAAATAGAGATTGAGAAACTAGGATCAACTGATGCCCAAAACCTAGCTCAATGGAATAAATATGTAGCAAAGGCGAGGAGAATAATCTTGAAAGGAGTGCAAGACCACATTGTCTCAAATCTCCATGGAAAAGAAACTCCTTTCACAATGTGGAAGGCATTGATAGAGTTGTTTGAGAATAACAATGACCATAGGAAACTAGTCGTCAAAGAAAAACTTTGAAGTATCAAGTTGTTGAAGAATAACATTATCCTGCAGTATCTCAGTTGATTTAAACAAGTTTGTGATGAGCTTGGAGGGGTTGGTGTGGATGTTGCAGAATATGACCATGTGAGAGTAGCTCTTCTAGGCCTTCCCAAAAGTTGTCATAGCTATCAGGACTCGGTGAATGGAGGAGTTAAATTACTGAATTGGGAACACTTATGGTCTGATTGGGTACAAAAAGAGATCAGGCAGAATACCAAAGATGGAACTTCATCCAAGGGAAAGGATGGAGAAAATTTTGCATTGGTTAGAAAGGGAAATAAGGGCAAAGGGAAGAAATCTAAAACCAAACTAGAATCCAACCAAGGGGGAAAGAAGGAAGACTTGTCCAAAATAAAATGATTCAATTGTCATGAATTCGGGCACTATGCCACAAAGTGTCCACACAAAAGTTCGAGCAAGAAGAAACCAAGAGGAGCAATAGGTGAAGCTTTGGCTTCATAGTTCGATCTTGAATTCACATTATCGCATGCATGGCCAACATGGTGATGAGGGGTGTGTGGTACTTGGACTTCGGCGCCTTGTTCCACATGAAAAGGTGTAGAGAGTTTTGTAGTTACGTAGAAGAGAAATATCTCCAAATGCATGTTGAGATGGGGAACAGTGGAAGGTATAGTGTGACCAGGATTGGTACAATCACCTTTCAGAGGGAGTTTGGATCCCCACCTCGCCTCAAATATGTCATGTTTTTCCTATCCCTAAAGAAGAATCTCATCTCTCTAGAAGTTTTGGAAGATTATGACTATGATGTGATCTTCAGCGAAGGGAAATAATTCCTGAGACACGGCTACTAGACAGGTGATGCATATTAGGGTTCATGTGAAGAACCTGTATAAACTTGATGTGGAGGATTGTGTTGCATTAAGTAGTAAGGCATAGAAAGTCCAGAGTCATGATGTCGGTGAGCTCTAGCATGGAAGATTGGGTCATTTCTATCATGGTGCCTTAAATATTATGTAGAAAATAACCATTGGACTCCCTAAAGAATCACTTGAGTAGAAGGTTGTTTGCAAAGGTTGTACCTTGGGGATGTATGTAAAATCCACATTCCATTATTGAGACAACAAAGCACATGCAATCTTGGAAAGAATTCACTATGATGTTTGTGGACCTTTCTTGACAACCTACACTACCATACATAAATATTTTGTTAGTTTTATGGATGATTTCTCAAGGAAGTGTTGGATCATCTTCATGTGAAAGAAGGATGGGACATTCTCCAAGTTTTTAAAGTACAAGGCACTAGTTGAGAAAGATGCTAGCAAGAAGGTGAAGTCTCTCAGGAGCGACAATGGATGTGAGTATATTTTGAATGACTTCAAGAATTTATGTGTGAAAGAATGCATTTGAAGATATTTGACAACACCCCACAACCCACAGAAGAGTGGGGTAGATGAGAGAAAGAATCAAAGCATTGTAGGAGCTTCGAGAGCTATGCTACATGACCAAGGCCTGCCACTGCACTTGTGGGCAAAGGCATATAACACAACAACCTACTTGCTTAACTAGAGTCCTCATCAGATTCTTGGTATGATTACACCGAAGGATGCTTTCTTAGGGAGGAATTTGAAAATGTCTCACTTTAGGAATTTTGGAGCCTCTATTTACTACCATGTCTCCAAATATTCGAGGAATAATTTTTAGCTGACAACAGAGTTGGGAGTTTTTGTGGGTTACACTGAAACTCCACACAATTACCATGTATACTAACCATCCCTCAGAATGAAATTTGTATAAAGGGATGTAAATTTTGATGAGGAGAAAGCAATGTGGTGCTCTCTTGAGAGGGAGCTTTAGATCCCATCAGAAGAGGAGATTTTAGCTCCAAAGAAGGAGCCTCAAAAAGTTGTGAAGCATCCACCAATTGAGGAATATAGAGGAGGTAGAGTGGAGACATCCACTCAAGTAGAACCATCTAGATAAAGCATAAAAATAGCTAGGAACGCCGATAAACTTGTGCAGGATGTGAGGGAGAATGTGGGAGCTCCTTCAAATTTGCATAGGAAAAGGAGGTCACCTGAGAGGTACATTGGGTACATGGCTCTAATGACTGAGCTTGTAGAGACTGAACCATTCTCTTTCCAGGAAGAAGTAGAGAAACATATTTGGGTTGATGGAATGGTGGAAGAATATGAATCCATTGTAAAGAACAGTGTTTGGGAAGTGGTCCCAAGATCAACAAATAAATAAGTTGTGGGTTCGAGATGGATATTCAAGGTTAAGCATGCAGAATACAAAAGCATAGAGAAGTATAAGGATAGATTTATAGCCAAATGATTCTCTCAAGTTGAGGGAATTGACTATGAGGAAAACGTTTCTCCTGTAGCAAGGTATTCATCCATTAGATCAATTCTTGTACTGGCTACACAGATGGGGTTGAAGATCCACTAGATGGATGTAAAAACAACATTTCTCAATGGTGTTATTGAGGATGAGGTGTACATCGAGCAAACATAAGGTTTTGAGACATTTTATCGAGAGTCTCATGTGTATAGACTCAAGCTAGCATTGTACAGTCTCAAACAAGCACCCTGTGCTTGGTACACTAGGATCGACAATTATCTCACTGGTTTAGGCTTCACCAAAATTGAAGCATATGCAAACCCCTATCATATTTTGGTAGAAGTTAAATTACTTATCTTTGTTTTATATGTTGATAATTTAATATTAACTGGTGATGAGCAATTGATCAGATCTTGCAAGGAGGACCTTGTAAGGGAATTTGAAATGAAGGACATGGGTCTGATGCACTACTTCCTCGAGTTGGAAGTATGGAAAGGTGATAGGGAATTGTTTGTGTGTCAAGGAAAGTATGCCAACAATATATTGTAGATATTCTGCATGGATAGTTTTAAACCTATGGAGACACCTCTAGTGACCAACTGGAGGAAGGAGGATGCCACTTCAGGTGAAGAGGTGGATGCTACCATTTATCGACAACTAGTGTGTTCACTAATGTATATTGTGAACAAAAAACCAGATATGTTTCATGTAGTCAACCAACTGAGCCAAGATATGGTTATTTCGACCAAATTGTATTGGAAGGAAGTGAAGCATGTTTTACGGTACCTCAGAGGCACTGCCTAGTGTGGATTATGGTACAAATGAACAAAGGGAGTGAAGTTGTATGGCTTCATAGATGCAGATTGGGTAGGAAGTCCATATGACCAAAATAGTACATCAAGTGGAATTTTCAGAGTTGGGTCTGCAACGGTTTCCTGGTACAACAGGAACCAAAGATATGTGGGGCTTAGTTTAGCAGAAGCAGAATACATGGATGCAAGTCAAGCAACATGTGAGGCGATCTGGATGATAAAGATACTTGCAGGATTGTTTGGTCAGATGATGGACCCAAATGTGATACATAGTGATAATCAGGGTTACATCGAGCTCTCTGAGAATTTGGTATTTCACGATCGATCCAAACATATAGATATCTAACATCACCATTTACGAGAATATGTGCAGAGGCAAATAATGTTGCTATAATACATTCCAACAGAGGAACAAGACGTTGACATCTTGAAAAAGGCTTTGTCAAGAGGGAAGTTCGAATTCCATAGGTGTAGGATAGGGGTGGCTAATAATCCCTTTCTTGCTGAGAGAGTGTTGAAAGAATGCAGCAAGAAAGTCTCAATTTGACTTTACCTTGGTCAAATTGAGAAAATTTGAACTTCCACATCAAAAGACAGCTTGGATGCAGTTAACTTGTGTGACATGGCTCTTTCCACTCAGTTATATCAATAAATTCGAGTTAGAGGGCTTGGAGTTCAGTTAAGCATGTGCGATTGCTAATTTGTAGCAATCAAGGTCAATTATTTCAAGTTGTTTCCAATTAAACTAGTTCTAGTTGTTGATAGAACTAGTGGAAGGTTAGTTGTGCAGTGGGACAACAATCTAACTAAGTGATCATCCAGTTAACTGTTCAATCGGCCCAAAATAGATAATTCATGCAGAGAATTCAAGTTCTCCAACTGTGTTGGAGATTCCAAGGCAGTGTAAGATCAGTTATAGACCAGTCTTAAGTGTGCAGGTGTTGCATCTAGTCAGATGATCAACCTTGGGAATTGAGGATCAATTGGAAGAAAATTCCTAAATAATAGGGGCCTAATTCCTCAGGATTTATGCAAGGAAATGTAGGCTCAATTAGAGGAAAAAATTGACTAAGTCTGAGTCAAAGCTTCTCATTGAGCAGAGAGATAGGTTATTCATTTGCAGGTTGAGCTCAAAGTGAGCTAGAGATTGTAATAAATTCTCTATTCATCTTATTAATGAAAGCAAGATTAAGGGGTTTTTAGTAGTTGCTTTCCCATAGAAAAATGTTGTGCATGTGTGTTATTTCTTATTGCACGTCTGAGATTGTTGTTCTAAATTTTAAATTAATTTCCATATAGAAGTAGAGTAGAATTGTGTCTCTTGATTTAGATTAAAATTTCTTGAGTAGTTGAAATTATACATCATATTTATACATCTAGAATCTAGCCTAAAAAGGTGGCATAGATCCCAAGACCGCATGCTCAAAACTAAGAAATTTAGTCCCTAACTGCATGGAAGTAGGCCTATGTGTGCGGTTGGAGGCCTACCAGTGCACCATGTCCTTGTTATGCATGTGGTTGGGGTGTTGGGTTTGAGAAATAATGTTCCAACTCAGGGATTAACCACCTAGGGTGTTCCTTCAGCTCTTGGGTGATCTGTAGTCCCTGTAGGATGTCTGTAAGTGTCGGTGTGTTGGCCCCACTTCCATAACTAGAACTTGGAGGTTGGGTCATGCCATAATGACACTCGTCTCATGTTTACCCTGGTGAGCTGGTGAATTTGGGTAGATGTGGGAGGGGGTGGTTATAGGGTGGTATCATACCTTTTAGGTTCAAACACTTGGACTAGATGGGCCAGGTGTGATTTTTATGTATGCATGTCAGATTGTTTATGTGTTTATCATGAATGCATGTTCGTTATTCCTCGTGATGTTGATTGTTGCAATTTGTGTCGTCATGTTGAGGTTGATTATGTTGATTTGTTAGTATCATTATGTATATACATGGATATCATGCTAATCTAGATTGATTTGTGCATATGAGATAGACTCCACTAAGGTATGTTTGATTATGTTTATATTTGGTTTATCTAACATGACATGTTTATAGGAAATAAAAGATCAGAGATGACAAGCAAGATGGTGGATTGCATTTCACGTGACTCTCCTTATAGATCAGTTGAGCAGCAAGGAAAAGAGTGCTTTTCTGATATACTATATGCAATGAGAAGTTTAAAGGTAGAAATAAAAATTTGTAAGGTGGAAAATGATAGGATAATTGAGTTAAGGAAAGGCTTTGCAGAGCTTAAGAAAATAAATCAGAGGTCATGCAATGATCCTTTAGAGTTTATCATAGTTGCAGAGACAGGGAAAACCAAGAATCAATTATGGGTAGGAGGAAAGGACTAATGGGGGATATGGTAGCAAGTCTCACAAAGGGTACAGTTAAGACAAGGATGACACAGTTAGAGGTGGAAAATTGTTAGATACACCTGACATGAGAGGTAGTTGTTATGGGTTATATTCTAGTTATGTATCAGAGGATCATCATGGTAAATACCACTATCATACTTACAGGAGTATTTAGAGGGGGTACTTTCCACATGAGTTTAAGAAAGTCGTCTCCTAGCTTTGATGGAGAGTTGAAGAAACCGAAAGATGTAGTAGCATGGATGCTTAGGGGCAAGAATTTTTTCGATATTCAAGATTATACGGAGAATATGAAAGCCATTATAGTTATCTTTAGTCTCAAAGGCTCTTAATCACTTGCTTCACCAACCGCATCAACTGCTTCATCAACGGTTGAACCAACTGGCTCAAGCTAATGCATATTGAGTCACTGGAACACTATTAAAACCACGAAGTCTTTCGATATCACTCACTCTGTCGTTAGACAGAACATTTGTTGTAAACTGAAATGGATCACTAGATTGTTGTGCAAGGGTTGGTTATTAGCATTATATCAGTCAAAGCATTTTTCTAGTGCATCAGAATCTGTTGAATATGGGGTATATGATAGTTGAAGAGTACATAACTAAGTTTCTGGAGTTGTTGAGTTATGTACCATATCTTAAGGATGAGAATATGAAGGTTCAAATATTCGTTAGTGGACTATGATTAGCATTCAAGGATCAGATTGAGTATGATGAGCCTATACATTAGAGGAAGTCATTGGAAATTCGAAAAATTGTTATGAGCATTCTAAGTGTAAGTCTGAGCCTAAGCAGGGTTGGAAAGGAATGACAAAACTAAAGGAAAGTGGGATAAGAAGCAAGGAGGACCTAAAGATACAGGTAACAAGGAGAATATGGCACCTTAAAAGAAGCTCAATGCAATTGAAAAGGACATGGGTTTCAGTCTGAGTAGCAGAACAAGGGTGACGTCTGGAAGCCTTTGCAATGTTGGACTTGTGGTGGAGAGTATCACAGGAGAGATTTTCCACAACATCAAGATGGAAAACCTCAAATTTACAATCCTAAGGAGGCACTGACAGTTGGATATGTTAGGCGTAGTATTCCTCGTATTTATGTAGCAGTGGATAGTAGGAAGGTTGATCATCAAATATCCATTATCAAAGATGGAAGGTAAGCTTTGTGATCAAGTTGTTTCTATTTTGATTGAACCTGGATCTAATTATAGTTATATTGGTCTTGGTCTGGTGGATAAGTGTTGCTTGAATAAAGAAGTGCATGTATAATCTTGGTTGATGTAGTTGGCTATAGGGACCAAGCGAAGAGTTCATCATTGGGTGAGAGCTTATGCATTTGAGTTTAATGGTATGCCTACATCCATGCATCTAAATGTGCTTCTTTTGGGTTCATATATTATGTCTTTGGGCATGCATTGGTTGTACATTCACAAGAGTAAGGCAGATTTCTATGACAAGGCTATTGAGTACTTGAATGATGATGGAGAGAGGAAAAATTTTCAAGGAAAGACGAAGCCTACATCAGTGAGAATGGTTAGAGCTATGCAGTCTATGCACAGTAGCATGAAAGGATGTTTATTTTTTTCAGTTAATATTTCCAATGACAAAGGAAAAGATGGTGAGGATGATGAAGTTTTAAATAAGTATCTGGTTTTGCAGCAATTTTAGGATGCATTTCCAGTAGATATTCCAGAGTTACCGCCTCATAGGGAAGTGGATTTATCTATTGAGTTGGTACCAGGAGTGACACCAGCATCTAAGGAACCTTACAAGATGAGCACTCCACAGTTGGTGGAATTGAAGTTGCAGCTTAAGGAAATGAATGATAAGGGATATATTAGCCCAAGTGTATCACCTTAGGGTGCACCAATGTTGTTTTTGAAGAAGAAGGATGGTACTCTAAAGTTGTGTATTGATTACAAGCAGTTGAACAAGGTGACTATCAAGAAAAATTATCCTTTGTTGTAGATTGATGACTTGTTTGATAAGTTGAAGGGAGTAAACATGTTCTCAAAGATTGACTTGAGATCAAGATACCATCAAGTACACATAAAAAAAGAGGACATCTACAAGACCAAATTTTGTACTAGGTATGGGCATTATGAGTTTGTGGTAGTTCCTTTTGGTCTTACTAATGCTCTAGATACTTTCATGTGTTTGATGAATAGTGTGTTGCATCCTTATCTGGACAAGTTTGTGATAGTATTCATTTATGATATATTGATATATTCTAAGAATGAGGAAGAGCATGGAGAGCACCTGACAAAAATTTTGAGATTTTTGAGAGAGCATCAATTGTATGCCAAGCTTAACAAGTGTAGTTTGCGTCGGAAAAAATTTCATTAATTGGGACATGTTGTTTCCAAGGAAGGTATAGCAGTGGACCCAGAAAAAAGTAGAGCTATCATGGAATGTCCATCTCCTAGTAATGTGGATGAGGTCAGATCATTCATGGGGTTAGCAAGTTATTATAGGAGGTTCATTAGGAACTTCCCACGGATGTCCTATCCTATTACATCCTTGTAGAGAAAAGGGAATAAGTTTGAATAGAATGAGGAGTGTGCAACTAGTTTTGAGTAGTAGAATCATTTTCTTACAAATGCTCAAGTCTTGAAGATTTTATATCCAGATAAAGAGTTTGTGGTATGTACAGATGATTGCAAGTGATCCAGGTGGATATTGGTGGCCACCCGCCAATTCCACTTGGACCCCCGCCATTGTTTCTTTCAGTTTTTAGTTTCCTTAATTGTAGCACAGTTTACTACTTTTAGCAGTTTTTCGGGTCCTAAACGACGCTTTTTTGGAAATCTTATACCAACGATTTTCTACCTAAAATCATCTTCTCTGTTGTATTCCTTGGAGATATCTTTCCAATAGGGTATCATGCGCGTCAAACAGAGATAATATGACCACGTCGCGACCCCGGGTAGTTGGTTGTCCAACTAACCCCAACGAGGCCCATAAACTCTTGGTGTTACATCTCCTCAGGTTAGGGTTTTTGTTGTTTAGGTTTTGCTCTTATTGTTCAATAATAAAATAGCCCTTGAGCCTCATTGTAACGCATTTCAGAGGCATGTAGCCGCCACATCTCTTCTCAGAGATAAGCTACCATCACCCGAGCTAGTCTTATTTCCATTCTGTTTGTAAGCATATTTTAGTATTTGATATTAATGAAATGAAATGTTATTTCTACTGCATCTTTTTATTTATGGTTATATTTGTAATATGTTGCATTCCTGTTTAAATCTGGATCAGTGGTATCAGAGTGGGCTACTCCTTCTATGTTTTTCTTTGCATGTCCCCAATGAGGTTGGGATATAAGGAGTTAGGGCTTGAACTGGTCGAACCTTTGCAATACCAGCCTCGCAAATCCTGACAACCTCTCATGGCAGATGAAAAGAAAGACGAGAGGGTAGGAGGTCCTATCAAAATCTTGCTCGAAGAATCCCTAGAGTGACAAAGGAACGTGATAATGAACAACTTTGCCTAGATCCTTCAATGACTACCCAAGGGCGACGCATCTACTTCCGGCAGATACTATGGAAGCGCCACACCCTTTAAGGTACAAGTTAACTTTGACATTCCCATATTTGAGGGTCATATAGATGCAGACGCTATAGATAAATGTTTAAATATGCTAGAAAGATATTTTTCCATTCGTAATTTTTCCAGCTAGTAAAAGATCAGTTTTGCACTTCTCAAAACATCCCCCCACGTCAAGGACTGGTGGGAAACCTACTGTGAACAGAAGGATGAAAGTACGAACTCACTATATTTAGCCGTAACCACTTGGAACTCATTCTGGAATTCCATCAAGGAGAAGTACTACCCTGTCGGGAGCTATGAGGATAAATACATAAAGTGGATAATGCTGCGACAGGGAAGGGTCCAAGATGTGTCAGAGTTTACCAATGTATTTCATACCCTTTGCACAAAGTTGGGTATTAAGGATACTGAGAAGAATTTGGTTCTCAAGTACCGCGATTGCCTGCACAGGGACATCCAGGATGAGATGGAATTCCTGGACATCTCCTCGCTCGGCACGACATACTAATATGTTGTCAAGATCAAGCAAAAGTTTAAACAGAAGAAATGAGACTTTCGATCTGCAAATCCAAAGCAAGGGAAAGGTGCCCCCAAACCGCAGAACAAAGGACAAAGCCAAGGTGGGGAGGCCCAGGACAACCCGCCAAATCCGCAAGCAAAGAACAATGTCGTGAAGCCGAAGAAGGACATGGGAAAGTGATGTGAGTTCCATAAGAGCTCCACTCATAACACAAGTGAGTTTCAAGCCAAGAAGTCACTAGTGGTCGAGCTAAAGGCTTCGAAATCAAATGCATGTTCCGACTCTAAGTCAAAACCTGACAAGGGGAATGACAAAGGGAAGCAGATTATTGATGCGGAGCCCAATGCCACCGTTGCTACCAAGAAGATCCAGAAGGAGGAACCTGAAGATCGAGAGGAGGAGGAGTGCCTCTTCCACTCCCAGATGTGGGTAAAGGGTTCCCCACTACAATTCAGCCAAAAGAACCTCATTTTAGCAAAGGTCATGAAGCAGCTGGGCTTACCAACCACAACACATCCACAACCATGCGCCATTGGTTGGCTTCACCAAGGATGGGATCTTCGCATGACCCAGTAGTGTCGCCTCCCATACAACATCAAGCCCTTCACGTATGAGGTATTACGTGACGTTGTTCCCCTTGATGTTTGTGCTATATTATTAGGCCAACCATACTTATGGAAGCGACATGTTGTGTATGAGTCAAGGCCTTGTGTTGTTATTGTTACTTTGGGAAATAAGTTGTACAGGATACCGAAGGTAGCACTGCCTACCACCATCTCTTTGTTACTGCAAAACAATGCATAAAGCTTATTTCCAAAACCAGGAAATTTATTTTCCTGATGATACGCCCTCAGGGAAAGAAGAAGACGGTGGCCACTACCTCTAGATAGGGCCCCTCTACACAACAACAACAGATGGATAAGGCCGTGGAGGATTACGAGGACATCTTCACCTCCCTCGTAGGGGTGCCTTTGCACTGTCAGGTCAAGCACTCCATCAATATAACCCTAGGTGTGCTGCTTCCCAATGGACCAATCTATTGGTGCTCCATTATGGAGAATGAAGAAATCAAGAGGATGAATCGGGAGTTGTTGCAAAAAGGTCACATCCGTCCGAGTTCATCGCCTTGTGGGAGCCCGATCGTGTTGGCACAGAAGAGGGATGGGACTTGGAGACTCTGTATTGACTATTGGGCGCTGGACAAGATCACTGTCCGGAATAGGTAACCGATCCCACAGATTGATGACCTTCTAGACCAACTGAAGGGGGTAAAATATTTCAGCAAGATTGATTTGAAATCAATATATCACCAGATACCAATTGAACCCTTCGATGTGTGGAAGACTGCCTTCAAAGCCAAGGAGGTCCTTTTCGAATGGTTGGTTATGCCTTTTGGGTTGACGAATGCTCCTGCAACCTTCATGAGGCTGATGGATGACATCTTGCAGCCATTCACCAACTCATTTGTAGTGGTATACTTGGATGACATCCTTATCTTCAACAAGAGTTGGGAAGAGCACCTCCATCACATCCGACAAGTTCTCCAAACATTGTGGCAACATAAGCTATGTGCCAATTTGGAGAAATGCACTTTTGGCATGACCCAGGTTCAGTATCTAGGATACATTATTGATGAATAGGGGGTGCATGTGGATCCATCCAAGATCCAAGTCATTCGGGATTGGCCAACTCCAACCACTATGACAGAGCTTTGAAACTTTCTGGGTCTTGCCAATTTCTACCGCATGTTCATGTTGGGATTCTCTCATATCACTTGGCCCTTGAGAGTCAAGTCACCAAGGAAGGAGCGAAAGAAAAATTATTTTGGTCTAAATCTTAACAGAAGGCATTCACAGAGTTGAAACATCACCTCTGCTCTGCACTAGTGTTCACATTACCAGACTTGCAACAACCATTTAAGATCGAGACAGATGCCTCTGACTATGCTATTTGGGCAGTCCTTACTCAACAGGGGCATCCAGTGGCATATCACAATGAGACACTTTCAGACACAGTCCAGAAGTATCCCACCTATGACAAAGAGAAGTATTCCATTGTGCAGGCTTGATGACAATGGAAGCATTACTTTTTGGGGAAGGACATGGTCATCCACATAGACCACCAGCCCTTGCAATTCATATAGATGCAAGGGAGGTTGCATAATGGGTCCACATACCTGCAACAGTTCCATTTGAATATCAAGTATAAGAAGGGAAACACTAATAATGTTGCAGATTGCCTCAACCAACCATCAATCATGGCGTTAACCACCGTGCTCAACTCTTTTGGGCACGAGACTTCTGATTGGCCACTTCTCTACAAAAGCGACCTAGAATTCGGCCACACATACCAGACACTCTTGGAGCGTCAACAAGTTCCAAATTCTCACCTCCAAGATTCCCTATTATGCCACCTAGGACACCTTTGTGTTCCTTCAAGCGAGCGTGCCAAGATGATTTGGGAAGCACATTACAGTCGGGCCATGGGGCATTTCAGGGTCGAGAAAATCGTATCAGTACTACAAAAGTATTTCTATTGGCCAAATCTTCAACAGGATGTCAGGAAGTACATCAGATCCTACACTACCTGCACCATTGCCAAACCAACCATCAAGAAGCAAGGCCTCTATACTCCGCTACCTACCCCTAGTCAACATTGGCAATCTATATCCATGGATTACATGTCAGGCCTTCCTTCTAATAAGCATGGCAATGACTGTGTTTTTGTGGTCATCGATAGATTCTTGAAGATGGCCATTATGACTGCCTGTAACAAGAATATCACAGCGGAAGCCACTACAAAACTCTTCTTTGAACAAGTGTGGGTACAGTTTGGGATCCCACAGTCTATCATCTCATATTGGGACAGCAGGTTCCTCAACACATTTTGGTCCAGTCTCTGGTCAATGCTGGACATCAAGCTCATTAAGTCCACAACTTTCTATCCCCAAAATGATGGCTAGACAGAGGTCATCAATAGGATGATCGTACACATTTTGTGCATGTACAACTCTAAGCATCCATGCACATGGGATGAGAGTCTCCCCTATGTCCAGCACAGCCATAACTGGGCTCTTCACAACTCGAATAGCTACAACTCTTTTTAGGTGGTCTTGGGATTCCAGCCACCGTGTCGCATTGATGTGGCCATGCCATTTGCAGCTACTCAGGAAAATTTGGCTCATGTCCAGTCAAAAACCGATAAGTCAAACAACTTCATTGAGTACATCCAACATATCTGCCAGCAGGTCCATGAAATTCTGGAGAAATCAAATGCCAAGTATAAGTAGCGACATGATCAACATCGGGTGCCACACAAGTTTCAGGTGGGCGACAAAGTTTGGTTACATTTTCAAAAGGAATGCCTTACCAGAGCCTATCAAAAACGCAGACCACTCCAATATGGTCCTTACACCATTACCAAGGCTATGGGAGATAATTCATTTCAGCTTAGCATTCCCCCATTACCTAGCGTGCACCCAGTGTTTAATGTGGACCAACTTCAACCATACTTCCCCCCATTGCTAGACACATCAAACCTTTGCAGAGCAACTCACATCTATAGAGTTAAATCCAAATTGCATGGAACAAGCCACAACTGATCAGATCATGGACATGCAAATCAAACACACTCACCAGCAGAAGATCCAACTGTATCAAGTTGTCAAAGCAAGCGAACTCCTTCACCAGGGTAAGTGGCTCACGAGGGACCAAATTCAGCAGAAGTTTTCCGATCTCATGGAGAAGCTCAACGCAATGGGGACCATTGCTTCCTAAGAGGGGAGGAATGATCCAGGTGGATATTGGTGGCCACTCACCAATTCCACTTGCACCCCCACCATTGTTTCTTTCAATTTTTTATTTTCCTTAATTGTAGCACAATTTACTATTTTTAGCAGTTTTTCGGGTCCTAAACTTCCAAAGCTGTTTTGAGGCCCTAAACAATGTTTTTTTGGCAATCTTGTACCAGAGATTTTTTGCCTAAAATTATTTTTATTGTCATAGTCTTCAAAGAGATCTTTCCAATGGGGTATCATGCGGGTCAAATGGAGATAATATGATCAAGTCGCAACCCCAGGAAGTTGGCTGCTAGGGTTTTGGTTGTTTAGGGTTTTCTCTTATTGTTCAATAATAAAAATGCCCTTGAGCCTCATTTTAATGCAATTCAGATGCATGTAGCTGCCACATCTCTTCTTAGAGATCAGCTATCATCGCCCAAGCTAGTCTTATTTCCATTATGTTTGTAAGCATATTTCAGTATTTGATATTAATGAAATGAAGTGTTATTTCTACTGCACCTTTGTATTTATGGTTATATCTGTAATTTGTTGTGTTCTTGTTTAAATATGGATCAGTGATATCGGAGCAGTTTTCTCCTTCTCTATTTTTCTTTACATGTCCCCAATGAGGTCGAGATATAAGGAGTTAAGGCTTAAACTAGTTGAACCTTTGCAAGACCAGCCTCGCAAATCTCGGTGGCCTCCCATGGCAGATGAAAATATAGATGAGGGGGCCGGAGATCCTATTAACATCTTGCTAGAAAAATCCCTCGAGCAAAAAAGGAACGCAATGATGGACAACTTTGCCCAGATCCTTCAGCAGCTACCCAAGGGCGATGCATCTACTTCGGCAGCTACTCTAGAAGTGCCACACCCTTTAAGGTACAAGTAAACTTTGACATTCCCATATTTGAGGGTCAGATAGATGAAAACGTTGTAGATAAATGGTTAAATATGTTAGAAGGATATTTTTCCGTTCATGATTTTTCCAGCCGGGAAAATATCAGTTTTGCACTTCTCAAAGCAGCCCCCCATGTCAAGGACTGGTGGGAAACCTACTGTGAGCAGAAGGATGAAAGTACGAAATCACTATTTTTAGCCGCACCCACTTGGAACTCATTCCGAGATGCCATCAAGGAGTAGTACTACCCTGTTAGGAGCTATGAGGATAAATACATACAGTGGACAACACTGTGACATGGAAGGGTCCAAGATGTGTTGGAGTTTACCAATGTATTTCATACCCTTCGCACAAAGTTGGGTATCAAGGATTTTGAGAAGCATTTGGTTCTCAAGTCCCGCGGTTGCCTGCACATATACATCCATGATGAGATGGAATTCTTGGACATCTCCTTGCCTGGCACAACATATCGATATGCCATCAAGATCAAGCAAAAGTTTAAACAGGAGAAGCGATACTTTGGATCTGCGAATCTGAAGCAAGGGAAAGGTGCCCCCAAATTGTAGAACAAAGGACAAAGCCAAGGCAGGGCGGCCCAAGAAAACCGTCAACGTGCAAGTAAATAACAACTCCGTGAAGCTGAAGGACACAGGAAAGTGGTGTGAGTTCCATAAAAGGTCCACTCATAACACGTGTGTGTCGGGCCAAGCAGTCACTGGTGGTCGAGCTAAAGGCTTTGGAATCAGATGCATGTTCCGACTCTGAGTCAGCACCCGGCAACGTGAATGACAAAGGGAAGCAGATTATCGATGCGAAACCCAACGCCACCATTTCCACCACAAAGATCTAGAAGGAGGAACCTGAAGATCTAGAGGAGGAGGAGCGCCTCTTCCACTCCCAGATGTGGGTACAGGGTTCCCCGCTACAGTTCATTGTCGACAGCTAGAGCCAAAAGAACCTCATTTCGGCAGAGGTCATAAATTGGTTGGGCTTACCGACCATGGCACATCCACAACCGTACACCATTGGGTGGCTTCACCAACGATGGGATCTTTGCGTGAGCCAGCAGTGCCACCTCCCATACAACATCAAGCCCTTCACGGATGAGGTATTATGTGATGTTGCTCCCATTGATGTTTGTGATGTATTATTAGGCCAAACATACTTATGGAAGCGACATGTTGTGTATGAGTCAAGGCCTCGTGTTGTTATTATTACTTTGGCAAATAAGTTGTACAAGATACCGGAGATAGCACTGCCTACCACCATCTCTTTGATTACTACAAATCAATGCAGTAAGTTCATTTCCAAAACCGGGAAATGTGTTTTCCTGATGATGCGCCCTGAGGGAAAGAAGAAGACCATGGCCACGACCTCTAACAAGGCCGCTCCGCACGACAAAAACAAATATACAAGGTCGTGGAGGAGTATGAGGACATCTTCACCTCCCCCGTAGGGGTGCCTCTACACTGTCAAGTCAAGCACTCCATCGATCTGACCCCAAGTGCGTTGCTTCCCAATGGACCGATCTATCAGTGCTTTGTTCTAGAGAATGATGAAATCAAGAGGCAGATTCAAGAGTTGCTGCCAAAAGGTCACATCTGTCTGAGTTCATCGCCCTGTGGGAGCCTGATCGTGTTGGTACAAAAGAAGGATGGGACTTGGACACTCTATATTGACTATCGGGCACTGAACAAGATCACTATCTGGAATAAGTACCTGATCCCACGGATTGATGACCTTCTAGACCAACTAAAGGGGACAAAATATTTCAGCAAGATCGACTTGAAATCAAGATATCACTAGGTACCAATCTAACCCTCCGATGTGTGGAAGACTACCTTCAAAGCCGAGGTATTTTTAGAATGGTTGGTTATGCCTTTCAAGTTGACGAATGCTCCTACAACCTTCATGAGGTTGATGGATGACATCTTGCGGCCATTCACCAACTCGTTTGTAGTGGTATACTTGGATGACATGCTAATCTTCAGCCAGAGTTGGGAAGAGCACCTCCACCACATCTGATAGGTTCTCTAAACATTGCGGTAACACAAGCTATGTGCCAATTTGGAGAAATGCACTTTTGGCATGACTCAGGTTCAATATCTGGGATACATTATTGATGAACGGGGATGCATGTGGATCCATCCAAGATCCAAGTCATTCAGGATTGGACAGCTCCAACCACTCTGACGGAGCTCCGAAGCTTTCTGGGTCTTGCCAATTTACCGCAGGTTCGTGTTGGGATTCTCTCATATCACTTGGCCCTTGAGTCAAGTGCAAGCCTGCTGACAATAGAAGCATTACATTTTGGGGAAGGAAAGGATCATCCACACAAACCACCGGCCCCTATAGTTCATACAGATGCAAGGGAAGTTGCAAAATGATCGATCAAAAGTGGTTCACATACTTGCAACAGTTCCATTTGAATATCAAGTATAAGAAGAGAAGCACTAATAATGTTTTAGATTGCCTATTCTAACCACCAATCATGGCGTTAACCACCGTGCTCAACTCTTGTGGGCACGAGACTTCTGATTGACAACTTCTCTATAAAAGCGACCCAAAATTTGGCCACACATACCATACGCTCTTGGAGGGTCATCAAGTTCTTGATTTTCACCTCTAGGATGCCCTATTATGCCACTTGGGACACATTTGTGTTCCTTCAAGCGAGCATGCCAAGATGATTTGGGAAGCACACTACAGTCGGGCTACGGAGAATTTCGAGGTCGAGAAAATGGTGGCAGTAATGCAAAAGTATTTCTATTGGCCAAATCTTCGACAGGATGTCGGGAAGCACATCATATCCTGCACTGACAATGAAATTGCCAAACCGACCATCAAGAAGCAAGGCCTCTATACTCTGCTACCTACCCCTAGTCAACCTTGGGAATCCATCTCCATGGATTACATGTCGGGCCTTCCTTCTGCTAAGCATGGCAATTACTGTGTTTTTGTGGTCGTCGACAGATTCTTCAAGATGGCCTTTATGACTGCGTGCAAGAAGAATATTGCAACGAAAGCCACTGCTAAACTCTTCTTTGAACGAGTGTGGGTACACTTTGGGATCCCACATCCTATCATTTCAAATTGGGACAACAGGTTCCTTAGTACATTTTGGTACAGTCTTTGGTCAATGCTGGACACCAAGCTCACTAAGTCCACATCTTTCCATCCCCAAACTGATGGCCTGACAGAGGTCGTCAACAAGATGATCGTACACATTCTACACATGTACAACTCTGAGCATACACGCACATGGGATGAGAGCCTCCCATATGTCCAACACAACAATAACTAGGCTTTTCACAGCTCAACTGGCCAAGTGGGCTTGGGATTCCAGCCACTATGTCCCATTGATGTGGCCATGCCATTTGCAGCTACTCAGGCAAATTTGGCTCATGTCTAGTCAAAAACTGATAAGGCAAACAGCTTCATTGAGCACATCCAACATATCTACCAGCAGGTCCATGACATTCTAGAGAAATCAAATGCCAAGTATAAGTAGTGACATGATCAACATTGGGTGCCACACAAGTTTCAGGTGGGCGACAAAGTCTAGTTACATTTTCAAAAGGAATGCCTTATCGGAGCCTATCAAAAACTCATACCACTCCAATATGGTCCTTAAACCATTACCAAGGCTATGGGAGACAACTCATTTGATCTCATCATTCCCCCATTCCTTGGCATGCACCCAATGTTCAAGGTGGACTGCCTTCGACCATACTTCCCACCATTGCTAGACACATCAAACCTTGCAGAACAACTCACACCTACAGAGTTAATCCAAATTGCATGGAACAAGCCACATCTGATCAGATCATGGACATGCAGATCAAGCACACTCGCCAACAGAAGATCCAACTGTATCGAGTTGTCAAAGCAAGCCAACTCCTTCACCAAAGCAAGTGGTTCACTAGGGACCAAGTTCAATAGAAGTTTCTCCATCTCATGGAGGAACTCAACGCAATGGGGACCACTGCTTCCTAAGGGGGGAGGAATGATCCAGGTGGATATTGGTGGTCACCCGCCAATTCCACTTGGACCCCCACCATTGTTTCTTTCAATTTTTTAGTTTCCTTATTTGTAGCACAGTTTACTATTTTTAGTAGTTTTTCGGGTCCTAAAGTTCTGGAGTCGTTTTGAGGCCCTAAACGATGTTTTTTTTGGCAATCTTGTACCAGTGATCTTTTTACCAAAAATCATCTTTTCTGTCGTATTCCTTAGAGAGATCTTTCCAACGGGGTATCATGTGCGTCAAATGGAGATAATATGACCAAGTCGCGACCCTGGGAAGTTGGTTGTCCAACTAACCCCAACAAGGCCCATAAACTCTTGGTGTTACATCTCCTCGAGTTAGGATTTTTGTTGTTTAGGGTTTGCTCTTATTGTTCAATAATAAAAAGGCCCTTGAGCCTCATTATAACGTAGTTTAGAGGCATGTAGCTGCCACATCTCTTCTCAGAGATAAGCTACCAACACCCGAACTAGTCTTATTTCCATTCTGTTTGTAAGCATAATTCAATATTTGATATTAATGAAATGAAGTGTTATTTCTACTGCATCTTTGTATTTATGGTTATATTTGTAATTTGTTGCATTCTTGTTTAAATCTGGATCAACAAGAGAGAACTTGGTGGAGTCCTAATTTAGGAAGGATATTTTGTATGCTATGAGTCAAGGAAGTTGAATGAGCACAAACAGAATGGAGAAGAACTATGTGACTCACAATCTTGAGTTGGAAACTATCATTCATGCCTTGAAGTTGTGGAGGAATTATCTTATTGGCAGGAGGTTCATCTTGATGAGTGATCACAGTGGGCTATGGTACTTGTTTGACCAAACCAATATGAATGCCATGGAATCTAGATCTTTGGATACCCTTAGTGAGTTTGACTTCAAGATTAGGTACATTGAGAGCTAGGAGAATAGGGTTGCAGATGCTCTTAGTAGGAGAGTGAGGGTATATCACATTTTAGCTGTGAGTTCTTATGGGACAAAATTTCAGGAGCACATCAAGTTACAGAAAGGACAACATGACAACATGTATCAATAACTGAGGCATAGGTTACAACAATAGGGTGAAGGTGATAGGGATGAGGAGTATCACCTCACGACATATGGCTTAGTAGATTCAAGGACATGATTTATGTATCAGATGACAATGAGTTCAAGAAGCTTATCTTGAGCAAGTTTCATGTCAAACCATATTCAAGTCACCCATGGTATCATAAGACTTTGACAACAGTTAAGAAGGTCTATCGCTGGCCGAACTTGAAGAAAGAGGTGACTGAGTTTGTTGTGAGATGCTTGGATTGTCAGCAGGTGAAAGTAGGGTGTAAGCATCCAGCTAGTTTATTACAACCTATTCTGATTCCATAATGGAAATGGGAAGTCATTTCCATGGATTTTATTACAAGGTTTCTAAGGAAATTGAGACAGCATGATTCCATCATGGTTTTGGTTGATAGGTTGAGTAGGGTAGCTCACTTCATTACAATTAAGTCGACTAATTCAGCTAGTAATCTAGCTCGTATCTTTATCAAGGAGATAGTGAGATTGCATGGTGTTCCAAAGAAGATCATAGCAAATAGAGATCCCAAGTTCACTTCTAGGTTTTGGAAGGAGTTGTTAGCAGGTTTGGGGATAGAGTTGGCTTTCATCACAACTTATCATCCACACAAAAAATGGACAGATAGAGAGGGTCAATAGGATTCTTGAGGACATGTTGATGATGTATGTTATGCATTAGTAGACTAAGTGGGAAGAGTATATTCTACTGGTTGAGTCTGCATATAATAATGAGTATCAGGAGTCCTTAAATATGAGCCCAATTGAGGTTCTTTATGGAAAGCGTTCTAACACTCCTATCATCTAGAGTTATCCAGTGAACAAGGTATTAATTGGACCTGATATGTTGGTAGAGATGGAATAGGAAATGCAAGTTATTAAGAGGAATTTGAAGGTAACACAAGACAGATAGAAGAGTTACGCAGATTAGCATAGAGAATTCAAGGAGTTTTAGATTGGGGAGCATGTGTACTTGTGCATCAAGTCCAAGAGGATCTCCTTGAGGATTAGATCATGTGATAAGCTAGCACCTCAGTATTATGGGCCATTTGAGATCCTTGAGAGGATTAAACCAATGGCCTACATACTTGCATTGCCTATGACAGTGAAAGTACATGATGTTTTCCATGTTTAATTGCTTAAGAGATATGTATAAGATGTTGATCATGTGATTGACTGGTCTGTATTGCAGGTGGAACCAGAGGGATATTTCTAGATAGAACCTTAGTGCATATTGCAGCAGAAACAACTCATGCTTCCGAAGCGAGCAATTGAGCGGGTTAAAGTGTGGTGGAAGCACTTAGGGCCCGATGAAGCTACATTGGAGATGACTAATTAGATGTGGGCTTTATATCCTTCATTATTGTCTAGTTCAAGAAAATGAGCTTTTGGTATATGTATATGTATCTAGATGTTGTTGTAAATACCACAATGAGATATGTTATAAAGCTCCAATAAGTGGTATGTTTGTTTTGTTTTCATTAGGATGTCATTGTAAACACTGCATCAAGCTATGTTATAAATATCCATGGGCAATATGTTTTGTTTTTAGTTGTTTTTTGGTCATAGGTTTCATAGAACACTGAGAACGGTGTTCCCTCAAGGGGGAGGGGTTTGTAACTCCTCCTAGTTAATTTTCCATGTAAATAAAATAAGACCAATGTCATGGGACATGTATTCCAAGATGAATGTTGGTAAATTCATTATAGTGGGAATCACTTGTGATTAATTAATGGCTATGGAAATTCGCAAAGGCATTGGCAAAGGAAAAGTGGAAATAATTGGCATTTATTTATGGAAATAAAGGAAAATGGGAGAAAAGGAAGTTGAAGATACACAAATTTGCATGCAAGGGAAATTAGAGGGAAAATGAAGGAAAATGAAGTAAATAGAGGCATCAATGATAAAAAGGCTTCAGAGAAACAATTCACAACTTTTGACTTAGCTTTTGTTGGTTTAGTCTTTTTTCAGTTTAGTCTTTTTTCTCTCATACTCTTGCACACTTAGAGAATTCTTGGAGTATTCTTGGAGCACTCTACCACTCACTTGGATTTGGTGAAAAAAGGTAAAGGAAAGCAGAGAGTGCAAGGAAACAATTGGATCAATGGATACAATTGGATTCCTTTGCAGGTAACAAGTTGCATGTATGATTTCCTTGTTGATTTTTGGATGCATCATATATTCATATGATTCTTTGATTATGTGCTATCATTGGCATAGAGACTTTCCTAGATTGATAGTGGTTTTAGCCTTGCCTTGCCATTTCCTAGACTTGTGGGCTTTTCCACTTGTTTTTTTTATTGGTGCTCAGGTTCCCGATGGATGTGGGTTGGAACAAATGCTCTAGAAGCACTGTAACAACTTGGGTTGAGTTACTAGTTCCTGGATCTCGGTTGGGACAAATTCCCTGGAGCCCTTGGTGGGTTGAGTTACTAGTCCCTGGAGCTGCAATTACAACAAACACTTCATATCCTTAGAAGGTTATGGGTTGAGTTAGTAGTTCCTAGAGCCCTGGGCACCTTGGGTAGAGACCGATCTAGTTGATATTAGTGATTTCAAGACTATAGAGGTGGAATCACTGTGGTTTAGGGCTAAGGTGGTTTGGCCTCTGGAAGCCCTAGATGGTTTTGTTTTGGTTTATTCCATGAGGCCCCACATTCGTGCTTGGAATATGGAGTGGGGGTGATTGGTTGAAAGAGAGATTTGGTTTATCCTAATCTATGGTCGGGTGGTATGTGGAAGTCCCTAACTTGTTTGCTATTTTTATATATTAATAAGAGCTATTTTCCTACTATGATTCATAAATACTTGTGGTGATTATATTGGTGATATTATGGCTGAGTTACCATGGTTTCTATGTTGGTTATCTATTGGTTATACGTTGGTTATGTGATGTATATTATCTATGGATCTTGACATGTTTTGATGAATATATGAATGGTTGATCAATGCATGGACTAACAATTGCTACTATAGGTAACTAGAGAATTCTCAGATGAATACTGTACCTGTAGTTTACATGTTTGCCATATGTTTGATGAAATGTATGTTATGGATTAAGTAGTCTAGACCATGTTTCTTATTTGAGTTTGAATATTTAGCTTTGTGATTCTAGAAAGTTACAGGTAATTTTGGGTAGTGGTTTGGAAGCTAGCCTGAAAAGGTGGCACAGATTTCAGGATTGCATGCTCAGATTATGAAATTTAGGCCATAATCGTATGGAAGCATGCTTATGCGTGCGGTTGGAGGCCTATAACCACACCCTGGCCTTGTTATGAATGTGGTTGGGGTGTTGGGCCTAAGAAACAAGGTTCCAGCTTAGGATTTTCAACCTAGGGTGTTTCTTTAGCTCTTGGGTGACCTGAAGTCCCTGTAAGATGTTTGTAAGTTTCAGTGTCTTGGCCTCACTTCCATAACTAGAACTTGGAGGCTGGGTCATTTCATAGTTACACTGATCTCATGTTTACCCTGGTGAGCTTATGAATTTGGGTAACTGGGGGAGGGGTCATTTACAGGTAATCAAGCCATCATATAGTGGATAAATTATGAAAAAAATACAAAACTTGGCTTGATGCTACATCTCTAATGGATAGGTGTATGTGGGTACTAAAGTGAAAAATCCATGTGCTACATATTCCTCCCCTTACAAATGTTGTTATCAATATGATTGGAATAGTGGCAAGTTGCAATGAAGGATGGTGGCATGCAACAAAGTGATAAAAGAAAAGGAGAACAATGGAAAAGCAATGATGAATGAGGAAAGGTGTTGATTGGCACATTTAGCATGATTGTATGTCTAATCATCATGAAGGAATTCTCCACTCTATTTATGTTTCAAACTTGACACTTTCATGTAAATCCACAGACATTGTAATTGATGAAAAGGAAAGCAATGGGGCTTCATCATAGGAAATATGATATTGATGAAGTTGAATACAAAAGAAAAAAAAAAAAGAGCGATAATGAAATAATGCATGCCAAGCAAAGAATGTTAGGATGATATACAAATAATTCTAACTACTATGAATCATTTTTTTATTATTATCTAAACTATGAAATGAGATGTAAGTAAATCTAGCTACCATATAAGAAAAATATATAACAACGGGACTATGAAACATAAGACATAAGTAATCATATTTAATGTAGAAGTAGAATAGAAACAACAATATGAAAATGATTGTTGAAATAAAATGATAAAGGAGCATGATAAGAGATTGATCCCTACACTCACCTTATAAGCACAAGTGATGCAGGGTAAATGTTTGTTTTAAGGTACAAAATATGAGAGAAGAGATCTCGTTTTAATATGGTTATATACTATATGTGAGTAATATAAAGAAAGAACCACAAATAAATAAATGATATATAAAAACAGGAAAGAGAGAAGAGTTAGAGGTAAAATACTTGCACTTACATGAGTATCAAAGCTAACAATGTGGGAGCTTGTTAAGACATTTAAAGGATGAAATCATGGGTTCTTAGTGCCAAAACAAACATCATACTTGCAATATAGATGTTACTTGTTTACCCCATGTAGGAAGGGATGGAAACTCCAACTCTGAAGGAACGACAAGGAGTAAGTTTGCGAGGGAAGGAATGTGAAAAGGAAAAGATGTGATGATAGTGGGGTAGAACTATTGAGGTGTGAGATGAAAACATTATCTAGATCTAGTAAAGGTATAGGAGGTCACAACACTAACCTCAACGTTGGTGAGGCCACAAGATATGTTGATGTTGGTAAAGCATGATCAAAGGCATGAGGTGACAATGCAATCATGGAGCCAATGAGGGATCAAGAGGTGGTGATGCTTGAAGAACATTGGAAAAGATAATGAACAGAGGGAATATTAGCTCAAATATAGCAAGCATGTGGTAGGAAGTGATGCAAACTAAGCACTAAAGAAGGAAGGAGGCAAGAGACAACAACACCAACCTAGATTTACTGAGAAAGAGGAGGAGAAAAGTAAGGAAAGAAGGGAAGCAACAACATGAGAGAAAAAATTAAAATGATAGGATGACAAAGGAGAGATGAAGGATACTTTGAAGAGATGGAATACAAATTTTTCCTATCGGCTATAGAATGTGATAACCAAATCCATTTCCTTAGGGAGGAAATTAAAAGGAAGGGATGCAATGACTAGTCCTAACTACGGAGAAGTCATTTCGAATTGGACCTACCTAAGACAACTATGTAAGGGGAATCATCCAATGATGAGAAAAATAAGAACAAAAGGAGAATGGTCTTGTTGATTTCTTAAAGGATACTAACAAGAAAAGGCCCAAGTTCTCCTTGTTGTCCCCTAAGTTTTTCTCCTCTCTCACAAAGACCAAATGTTAAGGCATAGTGTGCATGAGCACCTTTATGTGCCACTTTAGGTCTTCAAGCTAGTTATCAAGTTTTGGGGGTTGGGTTACTCTCATTATGTCCTAAATTTATTTCTCTCACCTATTACATGAGAATAATATTTATCTATGAAGTTCCAACTATATTTCTAACAAAAACTAGGTGGTGCTTAGAAATAGTATATGCAACTTTGAGGATTTAGCTTGTATTGTATGTAGTGAAAGAGACAAATTACTAAAGATTGCTATATATAGTCTATTAATCGAATGTATAAGGTCACCTTAGTTATGCTTCCATATCTAGAATACATAATCTAAAAGAATATGAACATGCATCATAAGAGCCATTTGAACACCACCTTCTCACTTAACATATCCATGAGACATAAAATAAATTGAGCACACACAAAAATAGATATCCATTTGTTCGTTTAACGTAATAATAAGACAAAAAATGGAAGAATGTTAGCATAAATTTCTTAAAATATATTACGTCACTAGTGGCAATGTGCCTTGGTCCTGATTATAAAATAATTGAACAATTCTTTGTATTATAATGTGGGCATCAAATTGAGACTATAAAATACCTATCTTAGGCCTTTATTGCTTCCTTCCCAAAATATATAGGTTACTATGTGTACAAAGAGCAAGAGAATGAAAGTAGATGAGAGAAAGGACCCAATGTGACAAACCGTCCCAACATGGAGACAACAAAAATTATACAATGAATGGGATTTACTCTCTCAAAATTCCAATAGCCTAGGTATGCAATTTCCTAATGATTTTAATTAAGTTGAGTCTCCTTCTTACAGTATTAGTTGACCTATTGTTGATTCTAAATAATCCTAATTCTCTTGGGGGCCTAATCCCTTATTATAAGCACTACTCCCCCTTAATGCTACAAAAATAAGAGACATGTAAGAAACATAACCAAAAATGGTTGGTTATTGTTTTTGTGCCCTTCCTCTTTTAGAAACAATTCCCTTTGATGTCTAGGACAATGGTCTCATAATTGATGAAGCAAGTGGTGTTGCTGACCTACATGATACTTATTATCTTGGCATTACTTAGCTAAGGGGTGTGCATCTTGTAGTACATATTATTGTGAGATTCTTGTGGAATTTTTGTAGATAATATCAAGTTATCACCACCCCTCATTGTTGATCATTTTCCCACCTTTTAGAATCTTGAAAGATTTATCCAACTTAATCTTCTCTATATGATTTATGGCAACTAGGGAGAGAATGAGGCACTTATGAGTGTCTTGGTGGAAATATAATGATTTAGCTAGTTGAAAACATCTAGAGACAAAGGAATAATTCCTTTGCCATCACTCTTGAGAACTCAACCCAGTGTAGATTTTTGGCATTACTTGAGTTAAGTGGCATACATTTTGGGTACATCTTGCTGTGGGGTTTTGATGTTGTAGTCACAAACAATATTGAGATTGTCATCATCCCTCGTCACTTATCATTTTTCTAGTTTTTAAAATATTGAAAGATTTACTCGACTTCATCTTCTTTATATGATTTATGGGGGTTAGGAACTAGATGAGGCACTTGAAGAGTGTTCAAGTGGAAATAGAGTGATGAATTTGATTGAAAACCTCTAGAGACAAAGGAATAGTTTCTTTTTTCCATCACACTTAGAGTCCAAATTCAATTGTTTTCAATAAACTGATGTAGATTTTTCGAGAATCCAAGATTAACTTATTGCATCATGGGCATAGGAGGTCATTTCTCATCATATTTGTTATATCACCCATGAAGTATTTGATGCAGTTTTATACTGCTAAAACCATCATATTTGTAATTTTCAACTTTTTAGCTTAGTAGTGTATGAATCAATATCCATTAACATGAAATTTATATCCCTTATGCCCAGTAATCCTAGGGTTTGGGTTGTCTTCCAGGATCTTATCCACTTCCTTTCATATTGTATCCCTATGCTCCACCTTCTTTTGGGTATCACTTAGATACCTTTTTACATGCCCATACATACTATTGAATTCTAGGTAGAACTGTAGGTGTTTTTTTTTGGGTGTTGTCAAATGCATAACCCCAAATCATGATCTTGATTTATTTCAATTTAGCCTTCTTTAAGGCTTCTTCATACCTAACTTTCCATAACTCCTTTTTCCTCCTTAAGTCCTTCCATTCCTCATGTAATTTTTTATGAGATTTTTCGAGCGTTTTCCCTTTCTTATTTAGGTCTTCCTTCCCTTTATTGACTAGTTTCCATGTGATTGTTTCTTTGACCAAGCCATATTAATGTTTTATTTTCTAATCCTTAAATTCCTTAAGGAGCCACTAATCTTTTCATTGGAGCCAAGGTGTGTCAACGACTCATATTTCAATAATCACAATATGAGAGGGGAATGATTTGTCCATCCATGATTATGTTATTTCCAAATGCAAGTTTTTGATTTACTCCCTTGTGTCATCTAGTTGAATTGTCATTTCAATGGAATTAGACTGCATAACTTCCAAAATGCAACCATTTCTTCAAGGGATTGTTTTTTTGCATTAGAACAACAACAAACCTGAGGACCTAAGGAATGGTTTACACCTCGAGAGATTTGATTTCTCTCAGGGCTTGGTAGATTTGGAGTTAAGATGGATATATGCTAGTTCTTAATAATATGATTTATATTTATATAAATTTCACATCTCTATATATAGAAATATT